>JBAJNP010000706.1:0-82133 GCA_036877545.1 Yasuhikotakia modesta | reverse complement strand
AGAGAGAGAGAGAGAGAGAGAGTGCAGATTGCACCCTGTTCAACAGCTTGTATCTTATAAGCATAAGGCACACATATGCAGGAGAATTAAGGTCTGTTAAGCTGTCAAAGACAATAGGAATTAACTCAGAGGATCTTTCATGGGAATTAATGCAAAGAAAAGAAAGATTTGGTTAAGAAAATTACATTTAATTAATTAAAATGGCTTTGTAACTGTGATAATTGCTTGGGTATGTTCTCAATTATCCCTCCCATCATTGTGGATATTTATGTCTCTGTTACAAACAGCTTTTTGAGGGACCAGTTAAAACAAAATGAATATTACTTGTGTATTTTTTGGCTAATAGAAATTTAGAAAACATTTTTACTTTTGTACAATCACAAATGCATTAATATTATATTCATATATTGTAAAACTGTTTAATATTTTAAATGAATATGATACAAATATCATGTGTTTGACTGTTCTGCTACAAATCGCATTAACATTTAGATTTTATTAAATTTATAACTGCATATGTTTCTCCTACAATTTTCTTTCTTTCATTTTTTTTTTAAACTAATAAAGTGAATCAAGATCACAAGAAAGTCTTCCTGAAGCTGGTGGGATTCATAACAGACCAGTTACAGCCATCAAAAATCACGTAAGTCAAAAATCATATTTTAAGTTCTCCTTATTTTACTCAGATGTCCCAAATTAGCTTGTGAGACCCTTGTTGCGCTTGCCACAGGCTTCATCTTACTCCCCTAAACCGTGGCTCCCTTTCTGTTCCACAGCAGAAGTGTAGGTCTTCAGCTGAGAAACGCTTACCAGATTACGCTGTGTGATAAGCTTCCTATTTTTCGAAACTGCATGGAGATTTATGGGATTATCTGGGTACTTATCCTGGAGTCGGCTTTGGGGAGCCTGTCGAAATCTCTTAGGACTAAAGATTTGGTTTCTGAGCTCTTCTGTCTAATTATTATCTGAAGTGGCCACAGCTGTGAACAAGGTGTTCACTTTTTTACACCGACTACAATGTTCTTCTAAAGTGATGCTTTCACACGCACTTAGCGAGAAATTAAAGGGTGTTATTGTATTACTGGTCTTGGACTATTTGTGATGTTATGGTATTTTATAACATGATTTCACACATTGAATGTTCTTAATTACATTTTTTTATCATCCTTATTCAGTCTCTAATTGCATAATGCTGATGTATTATGTGTATCTTCGTTGTTGCAGTTTAACAATTAACCAATAATGTGTGGCTTGTTTGATAGTTGGTTTAAAAAGACACAACAAACCAGGAAAAACGCTACAATTCTTTTGCTCATCTACATTTGTTTTATTAGAATTTTACAAAACACTCATTTTAAACAAATATATACAATTCCATTTCCAACTTTTTTAGGTGTGAATCCGGACTGAATCCGGATCAAATCAGTGTATGAACGGAGGCTGAGGGGCGTTTCTGAAGTCTGCAGCCCAGCTCCAATAAACTCTGGGTGAAAAACACATTAATGGATGGGATGGTGGACAGAACCAACAGGGCGTCCTTTTCGGGCGACCTAGGGTCTGGTAATGTGCAGGGAGGGCAAGGGGAAGTTGCCCCGTTGCCCTGCGAATCCTCCGCCGGGCTCGTCGTCGGTGGTAGTCACCATTAGAAAAGTCTTGAAAGTTGGCTGGATGGATAGCCCAGAAATGGCCTTTACCATTGTCACTACGACCCGCTTTGATGAAGCACTCGTTCAAAGAGAGGTTGTGTCTGACACTATTTCTCCAGTTCTTTTCCTGTTTAAAAAGGTGTGAATGTTAATTAGGAGTGACACAAGTTTACATTTGTCCAACATTTACTGAAGCACTTTGTGCAGTTTAAGAACGTCTGCTAATTAAAATAAAAAAATTATTTAAAAATGATCAGAAAATGTGATATACATTAAAATGGTAAACATACAGAAATACTTTTAATTTCAAAAAGTGTTTATACTCTGATTCAGATTACGCTATAGCCAGATATTTTGTGATTAGCAAGATAACACAAAAACATTATCAAAATACTATCAGATAAAAAAAAAATCAAAATACTATCAGTCAACACATTCAAGTGGGAGTGCTTGTTTGGTAATGACTGCAACTAGCTAACAAATAGTCTCAAGGATTTAATCCTTGTAGATCACTAAGATGTTTTGATGAGATGTATTACCAAACAATGTTAACAAACAAAAACCTTTTGTAAAGGTTTGAAGTTGTAGACAAACTCTCTACTGTTTTGAAAGTTGTTTCAGTAGCTTTTGTGAACGTACAATACCTTGCTTTTGAAGTAGGGATAGTGATCCATGATCCACTGGTAAATATCACATAGCAGGAGTTTCTTCTCTTTTGAGTCCAGGATAGCCATGGAAATGAGGGCAATGTAGGACTGAGCCGGTTTCTCATCTGTTCCTTTGGTCTTCAGACTCTGCTTCTCTTGTTTCTCCTCAATTTTATCATCTTCATTTTCCTGGTCCTCTGATTTTTCACTTTCTTTTGTATCTGACAGGGTTCCTCGCCTGTGCCCAGTAAGTGTTTCTTGAAGACCTTCTGATGGTGGTGAGTGTTCCTCTGGTTCTGTTCTGTCAGTGTCGTGTCCTTTATTGTACAACAGGTAGTCGATGGTGAACTGAAATCCTAACTGTACTTGTTCACTACGACATGCGTTCTTGTCTTCCATTGCCGTTTTGTTAGATGTTTGAATTTGACGTTTAAAAGTCTCAAGTTGAATTTGTGTAGATTCAATTTTGGATCCCGGATCATATCATCTTGTCCTGATTTGTGCTTCTTTGTCTGTAGGCTTTTTAACAATGTGCTGTCAAAGATTAGCCCTTGCTATTGTAGACTTCACAACAAATGATTCGACAGCAGATGTGACGTCAATCTTCAGACATGCGTGATTCAAGTAAAGTGGTAAATGTGTTCGCTAAAGTTTGTCGATTTAGCTTTTACAAACAATAAAAGTGCAGGAGTTACGAATCTTTCTAAAAATCTGATTTAATGTGGATTTCTTCCATACGGTCCAAAGAGTAAATGATGCTTTATTTAAATGCTCTGCATATTTAACCTCGCGTTGAGAAGCGACCTGGGGTACAAGAGAGTTAGAGGCAGGGGGTCTAATTGAAGAGGATTATTTTTATAACCCCAAGCAAATCTTTGTAATTACAAGAGATTACGAAGATTAATGTACGTAAATTGTCTAGGGTGATGGCTGCAGTGATACAACATGACCTCTGGGTGTTCTTATCCTGTTTGGGTCCATTTGCTTGGGACCAAAACAAAATATGTTGCTGTTTACAGTAACACAAAAAGGTGTTAACTGAGTCTTTAAAATCAGCTGTTATGTTAATGTTATGTTGAAAGTTATAGTACTGAATTCAGTGTTATGTTATGAACAGCAATATAAATACCATATAGCATATACCCTGCTGTTATATTCAGCAACAGGTGACACAAACATTTCATGTTCATCATTGTAAATTAAATGGCTTTGCACCAATAAATAAGAACACTGATTTGCACACTTTGTGTGTCTTTTGTAAAGAAAATGAGACTTTATCTACATTTAAAAATAGAAACATGAAATCAGGTTGCAACACATTAAATAAAATTATTTATGCACCATCGTCCATAAAAGTATGTGGAGCTGTATTGATTTCATATTATCCAAACAAGTGTCCTACAAGTCTTGTGCCTGGAACTAGTCTGAACCTTGAACTGCTGTCAGTTAGTTAATTATAGGGAAGGTAGTGATTGGATTACAGGTTAAACTAAGTTCCTATTAAGGCTACTGTTAGTGTGGTTGTTTGTCTGTTGTTGGCCTAACACTGGTATAGCCAATGATGTTTCTGGAAAGGGATGTAGTGCTTCAAACATGGGAGAATTGCAAGTATAGAAACATTTACATTTATTCATTTGGCAGCCAAAGCAACTTACAGATTAGATATGCCAGTATTAAAGCTCCATATATAATGTATATATTGTGTGTGCTATATAATATATATGGTTAAAAATGTCATTTCTCCCCTATATAACCTTGCAAAAAATGTGCCAATTCAATTCTTGTTTTTCTGCATTTTATATAGTTACCTGATCTGCCTTAATACCACAAAACAAGGGGAGCCTTAAGTGTGGTAATAAAACCATTATTGGACAACAGCGCCACCTTCTGCCACAACAGGGAACGCAAGGTAAGTGGCACATATTTGGCATTAGTTTACATGAAATGAAAGGTAAAGATGAAATGATAATGAAATATATATTTTATATGTATCATTTTATTATAAATAATAATGTTAAAAATAATAATATAAATAAATAGGAAAATGATGGAACCTTGTGTGTGTGTGTGTGTGTGTGTGTGTTTCAGTAACATATTAAAAACATACTGCATATTTAAAGCCTTTTATAAACGTTTTATAAACGGTATCTCCTGCCGTTCTTGTTCTTTGTCCTTCGTTCTTGTTTTATTACCTCAGAAAATTGATCTCAAACCTTTTCTGTCCTCCCCTCCCCCACCACGTGCTTTAGCAAAAAACCTGGGATGGAGTTGCTTAGGGAACATGGATTCTTCTACCCCATGCGGAGTCGGCGTTTTAAGTTGACTTTCGTCTGTTACCGAAAGCGTTTGTTGTATCACCATGTCACAATACAGTGTTAACGTGATGCGTTCATGGATATTTGTGTTGTGCTTCCGCGTGCTTTTGTAATCATTGTAGTGCAGAAAATAGACAAAGCGTTTACTCCTCGATAGTCTGGCTTTTTGCAACCCGCGGAACGGAATTTCCGCTGCGGATTGGATCGGACGGAGCCATGCGCTCCTGTTCCGCTTGTCGCAAAATACCCTCCTCTCACCTCACATCTGAATGGAAAACACAACGTGCTTTCGCTATAACGCCGCACTATTAAAGCGGGCAAATCAGACTGTGAAGTTCAGCAGACGGTGGGTAGGTTTACAGGCACCAGAGGCCTATCAGAAATGACAGACCTTACTGCAAGTTTTGTTTTTTTGGGCGTACTGTCACTTTTAAAGCTGGCGGTCACGCCTCTCGCCTAACGACCCCGCCCACTTTCAAGCGGTCCGGCGTGCTGATTGGACGCTGGCGGCGGTCGTCGAACGCCCTCTCGGGTTTCCATTGGCTCGCCGCTGCCTTTCACTCCAGGCTCTCGCGGGGCTGCTGTGCGAAGATGGCGGCCGAGCTGGTAGAAGCGATGGTGAGTGGACGAGATTTTTATAAATAGCGATAATAAAACGAGCCGGTCGAAGTGTGATCGTTCACACGGCGTGTTTATAACATCACCTCGCGCTTCATTTAATATGATGATGCTTCGTGCCCGCGTGGGACGGGTGGCAGTCTGTAAAGTGCGTTGGCAATTGGTGTTTGCTGAATGGTTATGTCTCAAATCCCATTCAGCTGCCTACTTAGACAACTTAAAAGGCGCGATCGATTTGAATTTTCCAACCTTCAATCTGAATTTTCCAACGCTAAATTCAAACTTTGGGAACGCGCCTTTAATGGCCAAGAGCGATCTAGGCAGGCAGCAGTCTGGGCTATGAGACACAACCAGTGTGTGCGCGCGCGCTCACGCGCGCTGGAGCAAGAAACACAGCTAGCTGGTTAGCCTGTAGAAATAAAAGATTAACCTGCACAACGTAGGCGCCATAATAACTAATCGGCGTTTGCCAGTTTGCCTTTTCATAGACCAAATTGCGCATCCCAAGTCTTCATGTTGCGTTTCTGTGTACTGGTGATGACTGACTAACCAGTTAACAACAAAAACATCAAATATTGCAGAACGGTGTACTAGCTTGCAACTAGTTAATAGTGGTGGAGGTCAGTAAATGTCAGCGAATAGTAACATTAACTATTGACAAGGTGCATCATTTAGGTTATGGTTTAGTACCATGCATTGAATAGTAGATACATAGATGGGTAGGTATACTCTGATCACTTGTGGATTACCAAGATTGTTCTGGTGTTGTGTCATCAAGTTACAAGGGTTGTGTCAGGTCAAATTAGAGATTCAGGTCACCATAAAAGAATGACTGTGCTTAGAATTTGCACGGTTTAAGTAAGAAATCACATTCTAACATGTAGAAAACGTAGCCATGTAGTTGCTTTGGTAGACTTCAATCATTCATATAGAGATGGGTTCTGAAAGTTTGGTTACACCGGTTAATGGAGATTTGAGAATCTGCAGTCCATTGAGATCAATAGTTCTTTCTAATCAGATGAATTTCACAATGTATTGAGGGAAAAATAAAAACAACTGAATTTTACATTATTTTACATTTTACAACAGGTTTAAACTATCACTGCAGTTCCTAATAAAAAAAGCCTGCTGGTGATGTTATTTTTTCACTTTATAATGAAATTTTATCATTTTATAGTGATCATAATGAAGTTGCTCAAGAATGTTGTTTATTAACTCAATAGTTAAATATTTTGTTCTTAACATTAAGCGTTGTGTTAATGTGAACAGGAGTCTTTTAAGCTTGATGGATGTTGGTGTCATTCCTTCTGTAGCACATTTCCCTGTTCCTCACTTTTTCTGGTCTGTTTTGTCCTTCCAGAACATGGTGAAGAGTTTCCGGGTGTCTGACCTGCAGACGCTGCTGGCCTCCATGGGCCGCAGCAAAAGTGGGCTGAAGCAAGATTTGGTAGGAAGAGCTCTTAGGCTGGTGCAAACAGAGTACAGTCCAGAGCTGCTGAAAAACGTCCGACAGCTCTACGAGACACGCTACCCCAAAACGCCAGCCTGGTTAGCTGCCCGACGCCCGGAGGCTGTACCCGTAACCTACCCTGCCCTCAACTCCTCGCCCAGAAGCACATCCCAGGGCCCAGACTACCTCAACGGGATCCCTAAAGCGGCACCTCCTCCTGCAGCCGAAGTCAAACTGGTGTCCCTGCCATTCTACCACAACCTAGAAACACTGCTGCCACCCACAGAACTAAGTGAGTCACTGTACAACACCAATTTCATTAGGTATGACTAGCAGGTGAGAAAGTCGTCAGACTAACTCTTGTTTCGCTCTTTGCAGTCGCTCAGAACGGTGAAAAGCTGCAAGAGAGTCAGTGTGTTTTTGAATTAACACCAAGCCAGGTTGACCAGATTCGCAACTCCAGGTAAGCAGTGTAGTCATCCTGTTAACTGGTAGCCATTGTTAGTGGGTGACCTTTTCAAGGACAGATACTGCCAAATTGCAAAATGGCCAAATATCGGGATGTTAATTGGCCAATATATTATCCAATCACAAGCAAGCATGCTAATAAGAAAGAAATTAAGCATCTGTATGTGTATTTTTATGCCTTGGCAGGGAACTTCGCCAAGGGATGAAATCAGTTCAGGTGGTTCTCAGGTACGACAGTTTCTCAGTCAGCTAGATCATGTCTGTAGCTGTTAGTTAAAGGTGTTTACTATGTGTGACTTGCCTTTGCTATTTCTTCACCCAGGATCTGTTACACAGACTCTATTGGTGTTCAGGAGGATCAGTATCCTCCCAATATTGCTGTGAAAGTGAATCAGTCCTACTGTCATGTACCGGTAAGTGTTGTGAAATTGGATTAGGCTGAAAAATCAGAGAGTTTCAGGTGTTGTGTGATGGATGACGGAAAATCTAAACGCCAAGTCAGCTTTATTTAACCTTTTTTGCTACATGGATATTTTGGGTTTGTGAAGTAAATAAAAATTAGTTTTGTGGTTGTTGGTCTGTATTGCATTTGAGGCGCCACTAATGTACGCTTGAATATTGACTGAGTTTACTGTTGGCAGAAATGTGCATGTACAATTATTACAATACAAAAAATGTACAGTTACAATACTTGGATGGGAGCAGTTGTGGCTGTAACAGTTTAATTTCTTTTCAAGTCTTTTTTTCAGAGTAGTCTATCTCTTTATTAACTGTTGTATTGTATTGTTCCTGTATTTTAGGGTTACTACCCTTCCAATAAACCAGGCGTTGAGCCGCGTCGCCCCTGTAGGCCTGTCAACATAACGCCCTGGTTACACCTCTCCTCAGTCACTAACAGAGTCTCCATCACATGGGGCAACTTTGGAAAGGTAAACTGGTTCATTAAAGTGCATTAATTTCAGAAATGAAGTCACTTCTAAGTAGCTTCTTGCTAACTTCTGCTGTTTTGGTCCAGCGTTACTCTGTGGCGGTGTACCTGGTTAGGGTGTTCACATCTGGAGAGCTTTTCAATCAGCTAAAACATTGCTCTGTTGAGAGCCCGGAACGCTGTCGCGAACGCAGTGAGTTTTTTTTTTTATCTTGAGCAAGCCTGTCCTCCTAATTTTTAATGCTTCAGCCAGATTGAACTGCTTTTGTTATTTTGCTACATATTTTGATGCGCAATTCACTGTTTGCACACAGTTCAGGACAAGCTGCGCTTTGATCCTGAGAGTGAGATTGCCACCACAGGACTGCGAGTGTCTCTCATCTGCCCCGTAAGTTTTCATTTATGTCTTTTATTTGCACTTTTAAACCTTTTTTGTATGATGGAAGTACAATAGATGTTACCGGAATGTAGAACGTTAACATGACGTATCCCTTTTATTCTCTGTTCAGTTGGTGAAGATGAGGCTGGGAGTGCCATGCCGGGTTCTGACCTGCGCTCACCTGCAGTGTTTCGACGCCGTCTTCTTCCTGCAAATGAATGAAAAGAAACCCACGTGGACTTGCCCTGTGTGTGACAAACCTGCTCCCTTTGAGCTCCTCACTATTGATGGGTAATTACACAACATGCTCCATGACTCCTCTCTGAAAATGGTAATGGTGCTCACTGGAAACGATTTGTTTTTGGTCCAGGCTGCTATCTGAAATCCTTAAAGAGACGCCGGAAGATGTTGAGGAGATTGAATATTTGACTGACGGTTCTTGGCGGCCAATCCGGGAGGACAAAGAAAAGGAAAGAGAGCGAGAGAATAGCCGCACACCGGATTATCCGGTGGTGGATATATGTAAGACATCATTTTTTGTTTCTATAGACATAGTATCAGAATTTAGGCAGTTTTTTAAAACAATGATTTTATCCTCCTGAAAGACCCGCCCCCTTTGTTATTGGTGTTTGCCCTGTCAATGGTAAAATAATGAATAATTTCTGGAAAAATAATTGCATTCAAAGTATAAAATCAAGATGTGAAAGTGACTTAAAATATCTGCAATATGATTGGTCAGATTGCCTGTCAATCACACTGCTGGCTTGTTGTTCTAGGTGTTCCTGAGGCGAACGGTCACTCCCCAGCACACAGTGGTACACTCCAGACCGGGAAGTCTGGATCAAGTGGTTCGTCGGCAGGAACCGGCGGAACCAGCGGTGGATCTGGACCAGCGGCGGTGGTGGACCTGACTCTTGACGACGACTCGGAAGAGGAAGGAGGGGGTGGGGCCGAGGACAGCGAGGACACTGACGACAGCCAGGACAGCCCTGCCCCTAAGAGGGGCAGATATAACTATGACAAAGATCTGGTTACCGCATACTGAGACTTATAGGACGTTTAGACTTATTGGGGGTGTAGATGGGATCTGAGCCTTGGAATTTCTAAAAATATGTCCCTTCTGAAAGCAGACACACTCATGCACGCTCACACATGCACTGCTGACCTCTGGAGCAGATGGGCATCATCTTGACATCCATGGAATATCCATAGATGTCCCGTTAAGCCATGTCATTCACTGCATCCCAATACTGTATTCTCCCTTTAAAGGCCATGGAAGAGTAAGACCACCTTTGACTCTCTCAAACACTCTGTTTCTGCTTTGTGTTTTGACAGGAATTACTTTACCAATCTTAGGCATTTAAGCTTTTACCTTTTATTTTTTTGTATGGAGTGATTAGATACATCTGAGTGAAAAGCCGCAGCATCTAAAATGAAAGTTCATTCCTTTCGTAGACATGAAACAACACCCACAATCCATTGAGACACATTTTCTGTTAGTTCTCACATCTCAAGATGTTTCTGTTATATGTTTGCTTTGATTTGAAGACATCATCTCTGTTCCCTTTGTTTCATTTTGTCCATAGAAGTTGACAACCTACCTCAGTCTAAAAACAGACTTCTCCAGAGGGTTATTTCAAGGCTGATAAAACCATGACATGATAATCCTTTTTCAGACCCTTTTATTTTCTTTTGTAAGTTCAACAACACTGGAGAGGATCAAGCAATGTTTATTTTGTGCTTGCCCCTTTTGGCATCATTAAAACGGTTCTGACTCGAAAAATGGGGTTTCGGTCACATCTCTGTTGCCGACGTCACGCAGCGCGTACTATGCATAATAGTTTAGGCCTGACTGAACGTAGTGCGCTCGTCACAAATCGGCACTCAGAACTGTGAGGACTTCAGAGGTAATGGCACTTTGACATCAACGGACTTTGAGGTGCTAGTCAGCAAGTAAATATTGTATGATAGATGATGTAATAATGTATTATTTCTGATCATTTAATAGAATAATGCAGGTCTTGGATCGATGTCATTTATATCTACTCCTTTCCTTTTTGTGTGAACAGGAAGTTACAACATGAGAAGTGCAGCAATGTCTGAGGTTTTTATTCTCTTCAGGCCTAGTAAACATTAAGTTCACGTTGCAGGGGATGTTGATGGTATTGGCATCATACCACAAATGTATATCCTGACATTAGCCTGGAACTAATGTAATGTTTTCAGTTTTCTTAGTTTTGCGGTTTGACATTTTTCCCAGCTGTTTTATTTAATTTGTTTGAGCCCCTTGTATGCAGAATATTGACAGAGGTTAATTTGTGGAGGTTTTGACATTTGTTTAATGTCTTGTGGACTTGGGTGTTCCTGTCCGGCTAGATCTTAAAGATGTGTTCATTCGGTTAGTGTTGAAATTACTATTTATTGATTTAATCATTTTGCCAGTTTTCAAACAGTTTTTTGATTTATCCTCTTTGCCAGTTTTATTTGAGTAGAGTTTGGTATTTGTGCATTGAGGCATTTTGCAGCAATGTCTTGCTTTTCAACCTTTTTTTTGTAGGTGCAGCGATAGCTTGGTTTGAGGCTGTTTTCTGTCTATGAAGTTTTCAGTATGTTGCTTTGTGATGGTAGATACGCTGTTTCCTCTTGCAGTCTGCTGTTGTCCACGCACATTTAGTTCTTTACAACAGTCAAATTAAACGGGGCTTAAGGTGGGGCTATGCAGACTTGACCTAAACCACAAACGAAGACTTGGCTAAATGACCAAACATAAATGGCACATTCAGGCGGTTGATCTGTTGAGGAGGACTCAGGGATGGCTTGTTAGCGCTACTTGTCTTTACAATTTCTTAGTTACATGACAGTCAAGCCAGGATCCTTGACTATCCAATCAGACATAAAGCAGTTCTGACTGCTTTGTTCTGAATTTTTTTTTTAAGTGTTGGGTATATTGCTAATGGGTTTTCCCCAAGGTTTCTGAGAACAACAACACCAGGACTTCACATCTACAAGCAATTTTACTTTTTTGCAGAGGTTTATTTAAACGAATCCTATGTTCTGACTTGAATACACAGTACTGTATCCTATCTGTGCTTGGGAATGTCTCAACAGAAACATATTGCCATGAAGATGAAATTACAGTTTTCGTTTTATCTTTGGGTTGGTCTTCCATTTTCTGTTCATAATACACCCAACTTCTTTTTTTTTTTTTATGGTAATCAGTGCTGTGGTTGACTTGACAACTCTATATAATATGCCCTGATGTATTGCGTTCCCCTCAATCTAAACACACTATTTTTCACATTCAAGTTAAGAAACCTCTCAAACATTAGCTACGTAAATCAAACTACTAGAAAACTGAGGGTAAAATGTGCGTTTGCTTACAGTTAAAAGTAAATGGATGGCAATTGGTAATTTATTTCCAGCTGAGAGACAACGAATGGCCTGTTTAGTCAGGTGATGTTGAAGTGTAAAGGTTTTATTTGACTTTAAGTGGTTCTTTGGAAATGGAGGCATAACCTCTACTTGCAGTGCTTAAGACAGCATGGGCAGTGGCTTGCAGTTCTTGTTGTAAATGTTTTGTTTGTGTCTTTTTATATGTTCATATTAAAGCCAATAAAATGAATAATATTTTATCAAGCTTTGAATTGCCTCCCGTTGCTGGGCACAAACATGTTGTTATTGGCTACTTAATACCCTTTGTAAGAGAAATGTAAATTGTTGATCTGCTATGATGTCCACAACATGGGGTCTGGAGATGGAATCAGTTGTCCCTGTCTGAACTTTTAAACACAAACTGTAAAAACTCTTAACACCTGTCAATTATGTGTGCAATTAATTAAAATGATTTAAAATCTAGAGTTTGTCTTTCAGTGATTTTAATTTCACTTAATACTTCATAATTTTGATTTAAAGACTATATTTAGAGTGTGTGCTATAGAAAAAAATGATTTAAAATGGTTAAAAACAAGAAAAAAACAAGGTTACAATGAAACAGTTATAAGTACTAGCCAGCATTCTCCTGATCTTCAGAAAAACAGTGGTAATTTATTCTTTAAATATTTAATATATTTTCCCACTGAAAATTTTCCTTCTGACATCTGTTTTTATGAGAAATATTTGTTCTGTAATAGTTCTTGTAGTTATTCAGCTGAAATATTAGCAGTTATTAGCTGTCATAAAGTTGAAAGCCTGCGTCCATTAATCACAAATGACTCGAGCAGAAACGAAACTAAATTAGTTATTAGCGTTTTCATGCAGAATACTTTATTTTCTTCATTGTTCTGAAAATACTAAGTTTTAAAACATCCTAAACACAAGAAAAAAAATACCACACAGTCAACACACTTCTTCGGTGAACCGCTAGATGTTACGCTCGCACAAATAATCGCCGCGTCGTCTCAAATCTCGCGATAACTCGAGGGCTCTGACGAAGGTCTTCGCGAGAACTTGTGGACGCTTCCTCTTGGTTGGAGAGCGTCGGCTTCCTGACTGGACTTTTTTCACCCCTCCTTTCTGTTGAGGGAAATTTCAAAGCGAGTTTTCAAGGGACGAAACCGCGCGTCCTGCGGGCCGAACGATTTCGGACAGCTTTAGGTGGGCAGTCCCGTGTCTGTGAACGAGAGGCCTAACTTGTCTTTTGCCGCCGCATGTCTGTGGGAGCGCTCGCGAGTCAGAGGCCGTATCCAGCGATGCACGAGCTCCAATAAACTGCTTTCCTTGCACCCTTCGTGCACTTGTGCTCCTACGGCACTGACTTCTCCGACTTGACACCTTTAAACCTTTCGATGCAGCTTTTTGAGGTATGACAAGCTGTTGAAATTTGGCGCTGAAAGATCTCAGAAACTTCTATTGCTGCTGTAAGGGTTTTGAGTGCTCAGCAGACACTTGTAGTTTGAGGGATTGCATGTAAACAGAGGCGACCTGGTTGTTCCTTTTGATATCGATAGCAGGGAAGTATGGCACCCAAAAAAAAACCTCTCCCCTTGATGATAAACCCCGCAGGAGGGGGGCAGTCCACCAACATAGACGCTGCATCAGAGTGAGTAGATCATATGTTATATTTGACTTATATTTGGTTACTTCAGTGTGTCTCACCCTAAGCTGTTCTCTGGTCTTCAGGGCTAACTTGGAGGCCTTGCAAAGAAAGTTGGGCGAGTTGGATTTGGATGAGCAACAACGAAAGCGCCTTGAAGCTTTCCTTACCCAGAAAGCCCAGGTGGGAGAGCTAAAAGATGAAGATTTTGATGCCATATGTGAACTGGGTGCTGGAAATGGTGGGGTGGTCCACAAAGTCCGTCACAAGCCCTCAAGATTGGTCATGGCCAGGAAGGTATGTGCTCACCTGCTGCTGTTTAATGGTTACTGTGTGTTATGCTGTTAAAGGCTGAATAACCTTGTGTCTTTTACAGCTTATACATTTGGAAATCAAACCAGCCATTAGAAACCAGATTATACGAGAGCTTCAGGTTCTACATGAGTGTAACTCGCCATATATCGTAGGGTTTTATGGCGCCTTCTACAGCGATGGCGAAATCAGCATCTGTATGGAGCACATGGTGGGAAAACATACCTGGGGCTGATTTTGTAGTTTGTGTTTCATAGTGGTAAAAGATTAAATATTTTGTTTAATTGATTTGTAGTGTTTAAGGTTAAGATTTGTATAGCAAGTGTTTTTAAGCTGAAATGTGTATGTCCACAGGACGGAGGCTCCTTAGATCAGGTGCTGAAGGAAGCTAAAAGAATCCCTGAAGAAATTCTTGGCAAAGTTAGCATAGCGGTAAGTGTTGTTATCTTTTATGTTCTTCATTGCTGTTTTAATAATAAATTTCTGTTTGGGATTGGGTTAAAATTAGTACGTAATTATGTTGACTAGTACTTTCATTTGTTATGATATTTCCCTTAATACTTTTAATGATGGTGCTTTAAAGGGGATGAGTTCTGGGACACAAGGTTTCTTGGAGGGGGTTAAGCCCATAGACAGTTCTTGCTCTTTCCTAGAAGTTGCTCTAAGTTGATTGTCTTTAAGCCCTGCCGCTACAGCCACGCAATGCTTTTGTAACAAGTTCACCGTCCTCAATAGTATATTTAAGGCAGTTACTGTCTGTCTCAAAATTTCCTGCTTAGGGTTACGCAAAGAGTTAGCGTTACATTATCTTTGTAAGAACTGTAATACTGTTGTTCAGTGAAGGGTTATGTTTATTTGCCCTATTAATTTGTATAATATTTATCAGTTTTTCTCTGGAATAGCTGCGGTTGACTTATATATGGATGTATATTGTGTGTGATCGCTTGCACTCTAGCTGAAATTACTAATTTCTTTGTACTTAATACCGTAAACCAACTTCTTCATTTTTCTGTTGCTGTAAATTAAAGATGATAAATGAAATGTTCGACAAGGAAAAATGTTTGGACACTGTTAGCTCCTTGGTTGTGAATGTTGTGTTACTTGTCAGCTTGTTGAATAATGTTTTAAAATGTAACGCTGGAATGAAATATTCTGTAACTCTGTTCTGTAAGTCGCTTTAGATAAAAGCGTTTGCCAAATGAATAAATGTGATGTAAGTGTGAATATTGTAATATTCTGAAATCTAAACGTTTGCGACACCGTAGTGAATTCTTGATGAAGACACAGTTAATGTTAAATGATCAGCTGGTGATGCTGTACTATAAATATGGAAAATGAAAGTTACAGACAACAACCTGCTCTTCTTGTTTGTCTCTTTCTATCAAAAGTCAAATAAAAAAAGGCACAGAACCTCCTTCATAACATGTCTGGCACCAGAACGCACAAACTGCAATACGCTAAAGCTGTGACCACACCCGCAGATGTGCAAACTCTGTTACCAAAATGTACACGTTGTTCAATGCATCATTTAATCTGAACAGGGTAAAAATTATTTAAGACATTGTATTCAATGTGGTCAGATTAATGTAAAGACCAAACCAAGGTGTGAATCTGCTTCTGTGCTGTGATGCATCACGAAGCAGAAGTTGCTTTGTAAAGACTAGCCTATGTAATGTTCTGTGTTTTAAGGAAGTTGGATACCCTGTTGACAGTTGAACAATAAACCCTATTGATGATATTTGCTGATGACGCCTTTCTAACTCTTTCCACAGGTACTCAGAGGACTTGCCTATCTACGGGAGAAGCACCAAATAATGCACCGAGGTACTCTACGAACAACATTCCTAGCTAATATCTTAGAAACGTACGTGTGTGTACACGCGCAGGACAGGGGCAGGAAGCAGGCCCCTAAATGCAGCTATTGAAATGTAATAAGAAGCTTAAAAATGATTATTATAGAGAGATTAGTCCTCACTTTTTGGACGATACTCAGATTTTACCCAGAGTCCCTCTGGAGACTTAATCAAACTGCTGATATCGACTGTGAACATGTATCAGAGAAAAACACTGAAATGGCTAAGCAAGCGATGGTCTGGTGCAGTCATGCTGGGTTAGTCAGGGAAGGTCAGGCCTGTAGTTGTGCTGTTGTAGCAAGGAACATTTGCTCACAAGGAGCTGTCGAAGGGCCCAGCCAGTAATTACAGCCTCTTGGATGTGATTACATGGCAGCCGCACCCTGCAACCCCCTCCCTTCTTTTTCCTCTCCCACTCTCACCCCTCTGTTCCCTCCCAGTGGGTGTTAGGGCTGAAGGAGGACCCTCGATGTGTGGAATTATTGCATGTCCACACTGTCATTTGCTCCAGTTGCCCTGTATTTAAAGAGAGGGAGAAGGAAAGCGCAAACTGTTTTGCGTCCTTACTCTCCGTTACCATGTTGTCCGTACTAGTATGTGTATGTTGTGAAATGTTTTTGCTGGGCGTGTGGGAGAAAGGGCATTTGAATGGGGCTTGAGGAAGAAAAGGCAGGTGGTGCTGCTGGGATTTGGACCTGGGCCTTTTCTTCCTTCTCCCCAGTTTCCTCATCCCTCCAACTAACACAGTCTCTCTCTGGTCCCTGCAGACGTTAAGCCCTCCAACATCCTGGTGAACTCGCGCGGTGAGATCAAACTGTGCGACTTTGGCGTGAGCGGCCAGCTCATCGACTCCATGGCCAACTCCTTCGTTGGAACACGGTCGTACATGTCGGTGAGTCACCCTCCCACTTCTCTCCCCAACCACCCGCCCTTCTCATTCCAAGAGCTGAGCCAGTGCCCAGGATTCTTCCATGTGGCGAGGAGGAAGACGCTGCCAGGTTTAAGCCCACTCCTCCTGGCCACCTGCAGGGTGCGGGGCCCCACCCTGCTATAGCTTTTGACTTGCTCTCTGCTCTTTGCCTCGACAGCCGGAGAGACTCCAGGGCACACACTATTCTGTTCAGTCAGACGTGTGGAGCATGGGCCTGTCGCTGGTTGAGCTGGCTATTGGACGCTACCCTATTCCCCCACCCGATGCCAAAGAACTGGAGGCCATTTTTGGCCGGCCAGTACTGGATGCAGGTGGGGCAGAAGGCCACAGCATGTCCCCAAGACCCAGGCCTCCGGGACGACCAGTCAGCGGTAGGACCTAATTTTGTTTTCTTAACACTTTAGGATAATAAGATAAGTTCATACAATATTACCATTGCTTTCATCAGTTGTGTGGATACATGCAATGCATTATAACTCTTTCATAGATACCACATCTATGTAACATACTTTAGTTTCATTTATTTAGCCATGGAAATTTTCTCTCCCTCAGGACACGGAATGGACAGTAGGCCGGGCATGTCTATATTTGAGCTACTGGACTACATTGTCAACGAGGTCAGAAGATTTGCTTAGCCTGCAACATCTTTAGTGTCTTTGCTTGCCATCTATGGTATTTTTTATATAGCAGTTTCACTCTATAGCATGTTTGCTTTGTTTACCACCTTGTTCCCTTATGTTATGCAGCCACCGCCCAAGCTGCCCCATGGCATCTTCACCACTGACTTTGAGGAGTTTGTGACAAAATGGTGAGCTTCTGTAATTTATCTCTACGGTGTGCAATGGTTTGGTTGTTCAGTCAAAAAGACTAATGTGGCATCAGTGTTAAAAAAAACTACGTCTGAGCTGTGGTACTGCTGCTTCAAACCTGTGCTGTTTCCCAGTCCCACTAATTTTTTTGTACTTTCTCACTGTCCAAAACAAAAAAGTTTATATTAGGTTTTAACAGGCGAAACGGCATTTCTTGGCTCCTCGCAGATTTCAGATTTAACGTTGTGTTGGTTTGCGGTTTTGGGTTTGTCGTATTGATTGTTTCTTGTGTTTCACAGCCTCATTAAGAACCCAGCTGACAGAGCTGACCTCAAGATGCTAATGGTACGTACGTTTCTATTTACGGTAGCTTAAATTGAAGAAAAATCTTCAGTAGTATACTGACTTAGGACAGTCACAATAACATGTGGCAATGTTATTTTAGAGGCCCTTAACAACATCTAGAAACAAAACAACATCAAAGGGGAATAGCTTGGTTTGAGTGGGCCTTAGCTAATGCTTCTGGATAAATCTCACTTGAAGAGTGAAAGCTCTTTGGAGTGAAAGACGTGTTTGAAACGCACATCCAAAGATGTGTGGTTGCCGATTTTTGGCCACGTTTGTACAGCAAGTAACTCGAGTTAAGACTTGAAGTTGAAATGTTCTCCCCCTCCCACTCAAATGGGAGCTTGAGCCAGTTCTAACGTTTGTAGTTACTCACTCCAGGATATCACAGCGTATTAAGTAGGATCATCTGTCAGAGAATTAAACTTTACTGATGTGTAAGAAATGATAATCATGGCAGAACCTTTATGCATATTTTAGATTTGCCGTACGAACCCATTGAAAATATAAAATGCTGTCTGATGTTTAACCGTTACTGCCAAAAGTTGATCGTGTAATGCTTGTTTCCAGGGCCACACGTTCATCAAGAGAGCCGAAGTGGAGGAGGTGGATTTTGCTGGATGGTTGTGCAAAACCATAGGCCTTCACCAGCCCAGCACGCCCACTCACAGCACCGAATGAACGCTGGTTCACAGCGTAGCCGCCCATGCCGTTCTCATCCTCCGCTCTGCTCTGCTTTGCTTCTCTCTTCTTTTACAGGCCTGTATGCTCGTAAGCCTCCGACACACCGCTGTGCGCTCTCTTGCCTCTCTCCTCTCGCTCTTCCCTGCCGCTGCGGTACTTTCTAGGGGCATCGTTTTATAACGGAGACCCTGGTTTTGGAACATTTAGTAATTTGAATTAATATGGAGATTAGAGTCACTTAAGTGAAGTGGCTGTATTTTTAAAAAACAGAATTTTCAGGATTGTGTCCAAAGTGGGTAAAGATCGTCTGGGGTTTTGTTCACACAATGGCTTTCATTATTATTTTTATGGTATTTGTTTTTCAGGGTTAGTTTATAAATTCATAATGTTACGCTTTGTTGCTGAAGTGCTTTTCACTGGCAGTGATCGTTACACTGTGCAAAGCGCATAACCTGGTCCGATGACAAACATTTGAGAATCAACTGCCGTTTGCATAAAAAACTAAAATAAAACCAAAGAGGGCTATTATGGAAACTCGTTTTTTTAATTATGAAAGTGACAAAATCATACGGTGGCAAAATGGTCAACCTACAGGCATGTGTATAGGTGTTCACCTCTTGTATTGCAGGTAGCAGCGCTAGTGCATGGCCAGGGTTACGTCATGCTAAGCGGTGGCCATGCTGTACATTTGCACATGCTAGCAGTTAAAATAAACAAATGCATAATTAGAATTCCTTGTGCCCCACTGCAGCTCCTTTGAGGTAGCTCAATGACTTAGTATTCATTAAACTATATTGTTTTTTAAGGGAAAGACCTGGATGCTGTTCATATTATGTAATTGAAATATAAACACATCTATCCATTTTTAGTTTCCTTAACGCTGGGTCTTAAAACCGCTTGCTAAAGAAGTCTTTCTTACGCCGTTGTTGTATCTTCATAATCAGTTTGCTTAAACGGTTTCTGGCTTTTTCTTCAGCTTAATGGTGATCCTCAGAAGGCAATATTTTGGAGAGATATTGTTTAATTCATGCTTCAGTGTTTTGTTTTCAAATATTAAAAGTTTTATTAGTGCTTGAGTATAACCAGGGTTGCTTCTGACTTTACAATGATTTTCCGCAACAGCCCTAGAACCCTGTGAATAAATCTAAGCTACTCCAACCAAGCCCAGGATATGTTCGCTCTGAGACTGATCTTGAGTGGTAAATGCAAAGTAACGACTCAGGCTGCCATGTATAGTGCTATGCAGATCAAATGAACCTCACCAGATTATTGACATATTATTTGGTCTTATAAATAAACGGGTGTTACAGGTGGGCATTGTGAAACATGGCGAAAGCCCATTCTGGATAGCTTGGTGAGCGGATAGCTTGATGTTTCTGGATAGCTTGGTGTTTCTCTCTCTAGAACTTTTCGGTAACATTGAAACTGTATTACTCGCACACTGGTATTCAGCTTTGACCAAGTGAATGCGTCATCACACTTGTGTATAAAAATATATGTACAGTACACATGGTACTGTTTATCAGTCTTAAAATAGCATTTTATGTGTTTTTCTTTTGAATAGTGTAGAGAAGAGGATACAAGTCATTTTATTACCGTATGGAATGTGTTGGATACAATTCTAATATAAAAATAAAAATTATTTGTGAATGATTATTTTGCTGCAGTTATTCTTGCTTTTGGTTCATGGCAGGTTTATGCATATTATCTTCTGTGATGTTAAATATTATTTTGATGCAATATTTACGCAATAAGGCTCTTGAATCACAGCTCAATGGTGCTTTTGGGCACCATGTAAGTTTGACTGGAGTGCTTTATTGCTTTCACGTTTTCAAAACATTAAAGCAAAATCATTTAAAGGTATTCTTCTAGAAGCTATAGTCTTTGACGTGTAAACTAATAACAATATTTGAATCTTTTATTTAGAGGACTAAATTGTTACATTTTAAGGATGTTACATTGGAGAACTTGGAGTTACTGTTTAATTTACCTGACACCTATAATGCTAACATTGTCAAATTTCAAACATTCTATTAATAGGATTGTGATGCATTTAAAAAAATGATAGAGAACTAGTCAGCCAATGTTTTACAGCACCCAAAAAAGGAACGGGTGCGTTGTCTTGAAACTAAGCTGCAGAGGCACGTTTTTATATAACGTTTTGGCAACTGCTCCTAAAAATGTTAATAGAAATGCCCCTGCTATACTGCCCTCTGTGGCTGGTGTGTGTTAGTTCAACCTGCTGGTTTTCAATTTAACGCCACTGCATTTAAGGGCAATTCAGTGACACACAATTACGCTTCTCTACGTCCACTCCCAGTTTTATGGGAGAGTCTTCATTTGTATAGTCACTCGCAGGGAGGTCATATGTGCTGCTCCTTTTTAGAGAAACTCTCAGTTGGGTAACAGGTAAACTGGCGAATGGGTGTTTTAATCGGTGGACTGTAACCCATGTCTCTCCTGCTGATCGACTGTACTCCTCATCCTACTGAACATGATTTTGGTGAGTATGAAATGTCAGTACTTGTTTGGTTGCTTATGTTTGCTAATTACGAAGAGTTTGCTTGTGCTATGTTTGATCGTTTCGCTTTCGAAGGTGTGGGAAAGGTAAAGAGCGGTGTCCCTTCTCAATGATGACCCCTTGAGAGTAGGTGCACTTTGTGAGCTGTATTAATTTGAGACAGTGGAGGGTGTGTGTATGTGTTGCGGGGGGGAATGCTGGCAGACCCCGAGTGTCCTGGAATGTGCCATGGCTTGTTTGGGGTGGGACTCCATGACCTCAGGCAATGGGATGGGTGGGTGCGACTGCATTCACACACACAGGGGAGAGAGCAGGACGGTTAACTCTCATAATTTGGGCAGACGCGCTCACCCAAAGTACATTTAAACTTTATACAAATTCAGACTGATTTTACCAGACACCCATGTGAACTTCACCGTTGTGTTTATATGACGAGCGTTGATGAGCGCTATTGCACGATAACAGCCTTTTACTGTATTCCCCAGAGAGGAACAGAGGAGAGCAGAGCAGCATGGGGGAATGCTGTTTCTTTAAGAGAGAGAGGGAGAGCGAGCGAGAGAGAGAGAGAAAGGGAGGGACCTCTTTGCCCTCCAGAAACCAGGAAGGGAATTGAGTTGATCTGCTGGTGCTTGGTTAGCGCATACGGAGCTTTGAACAGCAGGGACAGCTAAGAGAGAGAGTGCGAGCTCCATAGAGGAGGAGAGAAGAGGAGGGCAGTGCTAACCCATAACAAGCACCACCACGGCCATCGCAGGTGAGCTCGCTTGTCCCCTGTGTTGTCTGCCCAGGGCCTGTCGACCGAAGGGAGCAAGGCAGAGGAGGAAGGAATAAGGGAGGGGGACAGAGAGAAGAGAGAGGTTGGGGGGGGGTGGGAGGGGGCTCCCATGCCAGTGAGAAATGATTCCTCTTTTTTTGTTCTTTAGAAAAACTGCTCTTGTTCACCATCTGTTCACAGGCGTTGTTTTAATAAACTTTATGCATAGGTTCTAGTTGCTAACTTTGTTGTTGTTGTTTATGAGGGCAGTCCTTGAGGGGTGTGTTCGATGGGGGTTAGAAGAGTGGCGAAGGTAGTGCACTTAAAGGAACTAAAACTAATTCCATAGGACAAGGTACAGTGGTGCGCACTAGGGCCGTTTTTGGGTTTATTGTCATTCATTCAAGAAAACGAAATTTGGTAACTTAAATGAAACCTGTATTTCTATCTTAAATTATGCTAGCAGTGTTTACTGTTATAATGAAATATTTTGGGAGTGAAAGTCTCATTTAGGTCGAGATTGCTTAAGTTTTAGCATAAGTTCATGCATAATGTGTAACAGAATTGCAGAATTATTTGTAAATGGTCCTAGGTGTTTGGATCCCTATATTTGTTCTACCAAGGTAGAGGGCTTGGTGCTGCTTGTTGGCTGAGCTGTACTTTTAATACCTGGCATCCTGCTAGCAACACACGGTAGTGTATAATTCAGCTCTGAATGCTTACGTTGAAGCAGGCTCAGAGATGTGGGGGTGGTAAAAGTCGAGAGTGTGGGACTTGTAGTTCATAGCTAGGGCCTGGATGCAGGTACAGTAGCACTTTGGAACTCCACATCCCAGAGTCCTTTGCCCTTGGCCATACAGGAAAAAGAACAGCCGGTAGCCTATCCTAGTAGGGAGGTGTGGTGATTGAGCAGCTTGCCAGCCAATCGCACAACGGGAAGTGAAGCCAGAGCAGTGGGCTGAAAATAGAGTGGGGGAGTTAGTAGTGCCTGCCTGTGTGGGATCAGGCAAGGGCTTGCCTGTGTAACTAGGGCCGCTCGGAAGTTTCCTGTCTGCAGTTGCTCCAGAGTAGGGCCCTGCCCATACACAGAGGCAGGCAGACAAGCAAGCAGGCAGGGGGAGACTGAGCTGACCCAGAGGGAAGCAAAATTCTGGCCAGCCGGTAAGAGCTCCAAATGCACTCTCACTCTCTCTGGTGTCTAAGAATGGGAAAGCAGGCTAGAAGAGAAATAATGGAATCTTAAGGGGGGAAAGAGAGAGGGACTTTGCTTGATTGAGTTCAGAGCGCTTGACCCACTTGCAGATGGTACTGCTGTGTTAAGGTACATCTTAACAAGGTTCTGTGTTATAGTTCAAGTACTTATTTTAAACTGTACCGTATCGTCGTTTTAATTCCTATTTTTACCTGATCCGATCTGTATACGTTTAAACTGACGATTAAAAAAGGATACTGTTGAGCACATGCAAATGTGTTTAAACTTCGTCAGAAACTTGGGTTGGTAAAGGATGACTTGCTGGTTTGAAACTTTGGTATCTCTGGTAGACTTCAAAACTATTTAGAATAGCTTAATTTACTTCAAAGACATCCTGCCCATTGAAATCTCCAAGAACACTGGACTTTGGAAAGTTTTGCCTCGTCTCTTGGCAGTTTCCATGCAGGCTGCTCTGCACCCTCATTCTTTTTATAGCTGTGCCATAATGCACAATCATGTTCTTCTCCCTTGCGAAGGGTCTTTTGAAGGGTCCCATAACTTGTCAAAATTGTAGCTTGCATATGTCCTGGACTCAAAGTCGTTGCAGGAAGCTGCAGTGTCTCTTGTATTCAAAGATGTATGCAGATCATTTCCAACCCATACTTGCTCGACTCGTTTTCACTGGTGCGGGTACAGGGAGGGCGTAAGGGGTATTTTTATTCACTGATGACGCCCAGTGTCTGAATAATGCACAGACAAGGCTCCGTGTCTCACTGGGGTGAGGCTGTTCTTTATTGTCTGTTGCTTGTTTAAATGGCAAAGAGATTTGTACCCACCGTAAACCCTGTTAACTCTATGTATATTTAAATGACCTGACAGGGTCATTCCAGGTGAGCATTTATGACAATAAGATATGTGTGAACTTCATGCTAACATGTCAACCAGTACTTTTTTGTCTGTCATACTTTTTCACTGTATATTTCCTTTGTTACATATGTTGGAAGTGAACATTTTCAAAGTTTGGCTTATTTAGGTTTGAAAAAGTTTTGATATTCCAGTGATATTCCGCTAAGATTGATGCATAGTGTGAATTAGTTCTGGATTAAGTTTAATGCACTGATGTATAGTAAACATTTAACATTTAAATGCTATATATTTAAATTCCATGGTGAAGCATTTTTAGTAATCAAATTAAAGACTCTGATACTGGGAGATGGGCTGCCACAAGCTAGCATCACTATCGGTAATCAGAGAGCTCGTCTCATTATTCTCTCATTGCACTCTTTAAAGGGCCTTCTTCCACTTGTCCTTATCTGACGAGTCTGTCAACACGATAAGTGAGGCCTTCTTTTTGTTTTCCTTGACAGTAATGTGCAATACAATTGCTGTAAGTTTATGCTCTCAGCCCCATTCCCTATTGTGGAGCTCGACCTCCAGCAGGTGGAGGAGTCCTTGACATACTTACCTCGGACAAACTTACCATCGTTCAGAGATATGCTGTGAGGTTAAGCTGAAAAAAGGAATCATGGGTGGGTTGTCATGTCTTTTTGCCTCCTCAGCAGAGGCAAAAGAGAGAAGTGGAAGCTGTGGTGGACTGGTGGTGGAGTGTGCAGTGCAGTGTCTGGGAGAGCTGGTCATCTGATAACAGAGCGGGTTCTGTTACACCATCGCCAGAGTCACGCAGGAAGTCTCCTTCCGCCCAACTGGCTGGGCTGCCGCCGCAGCAAAAGAGTTTGAGACACAGTCTGTAGCCTCAGCACAAGGACACTAGAAGGGCTGGTGTAGAACCGCCGCCATTAGTCCATTTTGTTTCTGTCACGTGTTGGTTTGCCTTCACTTTCCTTGTTTTTTGGCCCAGTCACTGATTGTCTAAAAGACTTAGAGAAGCTGTGGGCAGCTGCAGATGCAGGGAGTTAGGCCTGGAAAAGTTTGGTCAAGCTATGAGGGGGTGTCATGGCATTTTCACACGTGGGCTTTATCTTCCAACAAAGCTGCTGCAAGTTTAAAAGGATCGTAGGCATGTTTTTGCATTTAAAGTTAGAGCTCCTGAATTGTCTGCTTTATCTTACGGTATCTACTCTTCCACTAACTGACATACTTCTTGGAAACAAGATCTTTGTTTTTAACTATCGAGGGAAACAAGTTTCCTTGTACTAAATGGTGAGTTGATCTCTATAACGTACAGATTTTAATACATATAGTATATACATAATTTGAAAATGGACAGATGTTTTTTGGAGTTTGGAAAGGGAGCGTTAATATGTGCCTATAGAAGGCTCCAGAGACCACAAAAAGTTGTGTCGACTCACAAGTTCGGGTGCACTTGCTTTAAGCTGCCTCACCCAATACCTTTCAGGGGGCATTATGAATACAAGTCTGGATTTTTGGCAGCCTACTGACATATCTCCAATGAAACAGGCCAGCACCACAAGTGCAGTTTTATCAGTTTTTCGCCCACTTCCTGCTTGCTCTTTTTGCAACCAATCATGCTTCCCTAGCCAACACTGGCAGTAGTGACTCATTTGCAGGGCCTTGCTCAAAATCCTGTTCTTCTTGGAACCAGTCAGCCCCTTTCCATGCTGTTTACGATTATCCGCTAATATCCTCTCTGCCTTGACCTTGAACTCTGTCAACCTAGTGTAGTGTAGTGACTCCCCTTCCCTCACTCATGAGACAAGGAGCTAATCACACACACATTAACTTCCATGCATATTAAGGGATACCCTCTGTACATTTGCATCTTATGTATTTGCAACTAATTCTGAGTAGAAATCTTTTGAAGATTTTAGGCTTTATGCGCCTCAAAAATATGACAACAAATGCTAGCTGTACTGAAAAGGAAACTAAACCTAATAGAAAGACATTGTAGTGTTTTTTCAAGATTGCTGCTTCCCTTGGTTTATGTCATAAGTCAGTGTATTTATAGGGAAGCTTGTGCGTGTGCTTGCCCTAGTTGAGATGTCAGTTTTCGGTTTATATCAGCATGTAGATTTATTGTTTGGTGTCCTCTGCTTGATTAGCCTTGCTTTAGAGAAAATTAGCTGCATTCTAAGAACTTAATCACCAAATACATTAAATACCCTTGACATGATTTAATTGACATTAGCTTTCTCATGATGGTTGTGAAACAAATTTACTTGCCCTAACTAGTTTGTCAAAACTAAACTATTTCTGGTCAGCAATAATCTTGTAATATTAAGCAAAATCTGTAATCATAACTGTCATACTTTGATAAAGGCTACTAGCTAATATTGATAATAATTCAATGCTAATATTGTTTACACTTTTTAAAATGCATTAAAACTATTCAAACAATGGAGATACTCTGTTAAGACAGTCCCTGAAATCTATTCCTAAAAGCTGTTGGGAGGGGTTGTTAAGGGAGGGTGGGGGCAGGGGTGGGTATTTGCAGTAACTTGTGGTTTGACTTGCAAAGTAGCTGATGCCTGTGCGTGCGGCCAGCAGGAGAGGTCTGGAAATGAGACGTTGGGGCCGTTGCGTGGCCCCTGTCACCCAAAGCCATGAATAAGTGATGATGAATGTTGGGAGCCCTGAGAAGGTGTCAGGATCAGGTTTGTTTGCACTGTTTCCTCTTTCTTTTCAGCTTTGCCCTGGGTTTATTCAGGGACATGGATGCTTTATCAACAAGCTGAAGTGCAAAGATCTAACATCTGAGTGTCCATTCAGAGAACTCTTGAAGTACTCTTGCCCCCTCTCCAAAAAGTATGAAACCTAGATTTTCTTAAACTATTTATTTAAATGAGACAATTTTCCCTGATTGATGAATTACTTGTTTTATAACTGCCAGACACTTATTTAGTAATCTAACATTGAGCATAGTCATAAATTATTCAAATTCTCTGCAATAAAACTTCACGAGATAAATAGCACCTGTTTGTTAAGTGGTTGGGGGTTTATCAGTGTCAACTGAAAACCAGAGACAAAACTGTGTGGTATCAAGGCTTGGCGTTCATCATTTGGCTCTAAGGTAAAGGAAGAGACAGAGAGAGAAGGGCTTAGGCCAATGGCTTATGGGCATTACCATGCAACTTATACAAGTCAAGACATGGTCCAGTGGGGGACTATTATTGGAATGGCTTCACTGTGGTGTGCTATATAGAAGTGTGTGGTGCATATGTGCCCTACTTTATGGCAATTGCAACATATTCCAACACTGAACTATTTCACTGTATGCGCTAGAGTCAGATAGCGTATGAAAACAACCCAGAGATAATAATGCAAGTAAGACTGGTAGTGTGAGTTGGATTTGCTGCTGTGTTTTGCCCTCCCACAACCTCTCTACTGCTATACCAATAGTGATCTGACTTTGTGCCAGCTTTCTAGGTGTGGAAGGAGGCAGTTTAATGTGAAAGAGAACTGGCAGCCAGGTTAAGCAGGTCTGCATACATACCAAGGGGCATGATCTGAAGGAATGTCATTATTGTCATTATTCTCTTATAGAGAATAATCCCCCCCTGGCCTCACCCCCTGCTGGGTCACTCTAACAGATGGAGGGGCGGGGGGTAGTTAGGCTGTTTGGCTTTTGCATGAAAGTGTGTGCGTTCCAATGGACAAATCAAGAAGAGTTGCCTTCCAAACCCCCGTCCCTCTACCCTTGGTTGTACTGCAGTCGATCATTTTAATCTCCCCCCACACGTGATCGGAGGGACGGCCTTTCCTGAAACTTGGCACATAGTGCAGGGTGGGGTAACCGGCTCAGACCGGATTGACAACCTCCCTATTTAATACTGTTCCCTTGTAGCCCTGCGTGTGTCCTCCTCCTCTTCCTCTAGTGTTTTTTTTTTTACTCAGGCCTGTAGTTGGCAACCCGCTGCCCCCGCCCCCCACCTTAGCAGCCAACTGACATGCCACTGACTTCACATGATGCTCAGCCCTACAACAGTATGCACCATGCATTCCCCCCAGCAGAGCTGCACCATACAGATTCGCCTTTGCCTACTGCCATCATGCCAGCAGGCTAGCCACCCTCTGACACGCCGTTACAGTTTAATTGAGTCAACACCCTGTACTAATTGCTGTAAACTAGAAGGCATTTTAGTTGTACTCAACATGTTGAAATCACACCGACAAATTAAAAAACAACAGCAGCTTCTTAACAGTAGCACAGGAGGTGTTGTACATGGCTTTGGGTCTGTGGATTTTTTAAATGTTTTTTTTTTGTTTTAGTCAAAAAGAAACATTTTATATGCACTGAGCATATTTAACTGTTTTTGCTTGGCTTTTTTGACATAACTAAAGAAATTATTAATAAAGTTAAGCTAACTTTTATAGCAGGAAGAAACAGTAACTGTACATATAACAGTGTGTTCTGTTAACAATATCTATTGATTTAAGACTTGGACCAATGTTCCTCCTTGAAAAAATGGTCTAAAATGTCTGTATGTCAACTCACACGCTGTATTTACTTTTTGTTATCAGAATAATTGAAGATAATTAAAACATTTTTGAAAAGCTGCATTCATTTGAGCCTTATGTTTTCAGTTTAGATTATCTTGACCAGTGGTCTTTTGACTCACTGTAGTGTAGCAACCGTTTGGCCACTATCTGTTAGTCTCCCTGCCTCATTTGCATAAAGGACTTGGTAATCCTACCCTGGATGGTAATAAAGTGCAGCAAGAAGAGACAGTATCTGCAAGGCACTGCCTCAAATGGTGGCATTTTCATGTCCAATAATTGCATACCTAAGTAATAAAATAAGACCTGTTTTTGCTCTTTCAAAATCTCAGACAGGCAGACGGGCAGACGGCAGGACGGACGGACGAGCGGCGGCTGCGATTGGCGGCTCGGCGGCAGGCTGGTGGAAAATGTCGTCGGGAGCTGGTGGGCGGGGAAGACGGCAGGGGAGGGCCTGTGGGGGTGCAGGTGAGATAGAAGAAGGCCCAGTGGGTATCCCTTTTCCTGAGCACAGTGCTGACCTGCTGGGAAGTCTCAACCGGCAACGGCTTAGTGGGATGCTGTGTGATGTACTGCTGGTGGCCCAAGAGAGAGAATTCCCTGCCCACCGCTCCGTGTTGGCCTCCTGTAGCACCTACTTTCACAAGCTTTTCACCTCGGGTCTGGCTGCTGACCGTGAGAGAGTCTATTCGCTGGACTTTGTGCGGCCTGAGACACTGGCTGCCCTCTTGGACTTTGCTTACACGGCCACACTCACAGTCAGCCGCAACAGTGTGGTTGACATCCTAAGTGCTGCCCGTGTGCTAGAGATCTCACCCGTCCAAGACGTCTGCACACACTTGCTGGACACCAAAGTGCTCTCCCCGCCGGTGAGTAACCTGTAATTTTTAAACCTGACTGCTTGATCGTTTAAAAATGTTTGATGTTGTGGTAAACACCCATTCCTTTTTGCAGGCGGGTAGTGAGCAAGAAGATGAGGAAGAGGAGGAGCGAGAAAAAAATGGAAAGGAGCAGGGCATCCGGCTGCGTGCCCGGGAGTACCTGGAGTACTTTCAGAGGGGGGCGCATTGGGGTAGCAGCTGCAGTACGCCAGAGCTCAGGGACCTGCCCGCACACCTGCACTTTAGCCAACGGAATGGCACCGACAGCAATGGAACGCCCGCTGGCCCTGCTGACTATTACTCCCCACTGGCCCAGGCCTTAGCGCAGCCAACTCGTGACCCAGAAGACAAAGATGTTGATGAGGAACGCCAGAATGGAGCTTTGGCTCTAGCTCGAAGAAAAGGTGCTGAAGCCCTATTGCCCTTTTATGCTCCCACTCAGAATGGACATTTTTACCTCCATCAGTCAGAGCCCAAATCAGAGAGAGAGATGGAAATGCCAGGAGAGCGGGAGCAAGGCCCAGCCAGTTCTTTGCTGCAACAGATGATGGACTCCTTGGAGCAGAATAGAGCAGGTGGTGGGGGTGAGGAGGACAGACCAGGGAGTGAGGAGCCGGACGTTGAGTTTTACTTGAAGTACTTTAATAGTGTGCAGCAAGAGGAGGTCACCAGTGCCCCCATGTCCCCAAGTCTGCTTCCACTCTGGTCGATGAGGGGCGGTGGAGGTGGGAACCAATCAAGTGGAGGAGGAAACAGCGGTGAGAGGAAGATGCGTTCAAAGGCCTTCCAGAAGTGCCCCATTTGCGCCAAGGTCATCCAGGGTGCAGGCAAGCTTCCACGGCACATCCGGACACACACAGGAGAAAAGCCCTATGAATGCACCATCTGTAAAGTGCGATTTACCCGGTAAGCAAAGTGTTTTTGTTTTAGAGATTTTTAAACTTGAGTTACTTTTGTACTTGATGGTTTATAACCTCTTGTGTGCTGTCAAACATGTTGTAATTTTGCTAATTATGCCTAATTTTTTTGTAATTTTTGCTCATTTTGCTAAATTTTGATTAGCAAAAATTGCTAATCAAAAGGTAAAATAAGTTTGAAAAATAAGTTGTAAAATAACTGAAAATAAGGTTTATCATTTGTGCAGTATTCAGCATACTACCGAAAATACAGTAAGCAATAAAGCAGTTTTATATTGTTTGAAAGGTTGCATTACAAAGTCCTGGAATTTTAACGAGAGGGGTCCAATAAAAGTGGGTTGTGGTAGCGCAGCCTGGTCGACTGTTATCTGGGAAAAAGGCAGTTATAAAACTCTCTATGTCGATATTGAAAGGGATTATGGCATAGTGGCCTTTCTACGCTAGAGAGTCAACTGAACTTATGACCCTTGGTGCTACATTGATTATCACCCGTGGCATGTACAGCTTCTACTGGCTGATCAAAACTGCGGTGTGCTACAAGACAATCTCAGTTAGCAAGCTACTAGCGTGTCTTACTCTGCCCTTAAGGGCATAACCTCTTCCACGAAACCATTGCCTTAATGAATTAATCAGGAGACACGCATTGAAAATAGACACTGCACTGAAAATATCCGGCACCCTATTGGCGTAGAGACGGATCTAAATTTGCCATCTAAATACGTCTCCTATTGGGAAGGGGTACTGTAATCTTAATCCTGTTTGATCAGGGTTAAGAGTGCGTCTCACTCACACTGCAATAAATCAATCCTGTCTTTTAAATAATTAATTTGTCTCTGTCCCTATCGGTTATATTGTGTTTAAGTGTTTCCACATTTCCACACTTATGAATTTGTATGTATCTTCCATTTCTGAGTAAATACTTGTAAAAAACAGAGGACAAAGAATTTTCAGGTGCGTTTATACCTTTGAAATTTACAAGCAGGCATTACATTTTGTAAGTCTGTGTTTACATACTTAGATGTGCGTCTATATGTGAAGAAGCGTTGTCATGTTTGTGTGTCTAAAAAGTTGTTACAGTTCTGGACAGGTCAACCACCCTAGTTTGTTTAGCTGTACTTTGCCCTGGTCACAAACTCTGAAGAAGTGACGGAGAAGGGTAAGCTGAGAGCTGAGCCTTACAACAGAAGACCTTACATTTGACACCACGCTATAGCTGTGCCGTCTCTTGTTATAGAAAACCTGCTCTTTAGTCATTCAGACATATTAACAGTATTTCAGGTGGTGTGTCAAAAGTCAGAAATTTATAATAAAGATGCCAAACAATAAAATGAGATTTTGCTAGTTTTTTTGCTATTTGTTATTGAGGATGCTGTATAGCTTTGATGCCACTTTAAAATGCAAATGAAGGACAATTTGGAAATGCCATTAAAGGTTCAACTACATTCTTCCAAACCTGTTTCTAAGCCCAGCATGCCTTCTGATTGTTGATCCTACATTGGTTCTTTCCCATCAACGCTATCCTCGTTTGAACTCGGTTGCCAATGAAGATTTCAGATTTGGCTTGTAAAACGAGAGGCCTTGTGCTCTTATAAAACATCACACTCTTTATATCAGCGCTTTAGGGAGACTCAGGGTCCAGTATGACTCTGTGCTGAACATTGAGCCCTTCAGTGCCTCACTGGCCGAAAAAGACATTATGGTGATAAAACTGAATTTTATTGCTCTATTCCCTCATATGACCTTGGCTGCTTTCAGTAGAAAACAAATGATAAATAAACTTGACTTTACTCTTGAAAGTGAAGATAAGTAGGTAGGACACTTTTTGAGAGTATGTGTTTATGCCATGTGCGAGCACTGATTTATATTTACCTCAGTTTTTTTGTTTAAAATAATTCATGTAAAGTGTGATTTACTCTAACGATCTATGTCTCTAACTTACCTGTGTGTCTTGTAATTCAACATCAGGCCATAAATAATGACTCACCGTGATATCAGAGGCGTTAACAGCCGCTATGGTACATTAAATAATGTGGAAATTTAAAGGAATTATAGGTGTATTTAATTAAATATTAGTTCAGTGTTTCATTGTTTTGCTAATCTTTTAACTTCATACTGCTGTTGAACCCTGTCTGTAATTGAAAATATTTGCTTACTTAAAGATTCTCTGTTCTCTTTTCTAGGCAGGACAAGCTAAAGGTTCACATGCGCAAGCATACAGGAGAGAAGCCTTACCTGTGTACCCAATGTGGCGCTGCCTTCGCCCACAACTACGACCTGAAGAATCACATGCGTGTGCACACAGGTTTACGTCCCTACCAGTGCTCTAGCTGTTTTAAAACCTTTGTTCGCTCAGACCACCTCCATCGTCATCTCAAGAAAGACGGCTGCAATGGCATCCCTTCCCGTCGTGGTCGTAAGCCACGTATACGAGATCCTGAGCTTCTAGAAGGTCCTTTGGATCTCCATAGCCCAGAAGCAGACATCGACAGAGGACGACGGCATCCAGAGGGCAGTGGAACATCGGTCATGGAGGAAAATCATGGCAGTCACACGCACAGTCCGGTTCCTGATGGGGAAGGTAGTGAAGATTTGACCTCGAGACAAAGGGACTTTGCAACTACATAAATTAGACTTTATTAGAGAGGGCTTTACTCGAAAACCAGAGGAAGAATAAAATGGAAAAATAAGAAAAAAAAAACTTTAAACTACATGGTCCTCTTCAAGCAACCAAATCAGGGTGTCACGTAATTCTAATCTCCTAGTTTCTTTTTTTCTTTTTAGCTTTCGCATTCCACTTATAGAGACTTAACAACCAAGTTACTGGTCTGTTGAAAGAGCGAAGAGCACTTCAAATCACTCACCCGTACAGTCACCATCTTTCTGGGTATTTTTGTTGGTCTTTTTGTAATATTGGCATAATGGTTTAGCCATGCGTGTACGAGACAAAGCTACTATGCAGTTTAAACAAGTTCCTCATCTCTGGGTCGCATCTACGAGGCCTTGACTTTAAAAGTAAGGTGTCAAACACCAGGCTGGCTGCTGCTTCAACAGGTTAGCTGTAAGTGGTCTAAGATGCGATCAAGGCAACAAATCTCTTTTTCTAATGCAATGAGCAACATGTACATACACTATGAAAAACGATATTGTCTCAGATTGCAATATATGCAATATTCTGATGCAACACCTTTTTTTTAATGTTCCAGAAAGAATCAGACAGGGGTTTGATTTAAAGTGTTACTTTCTCTATAAAATCATTTTGTTTTCGGAGAATTTCTTTATGTGGTGTAAATGGTTAACTTTCGAGTCGAATCCACATACAGGAGGCCTCGTTAATAGTTTTTTTGGCAGGGAGAGGATAAGAGAACGGATGAGGTCCTGTGTTTTTAAAGCACTACCTTCATCCAACCGCCACTGGGCACAATCATGTCAAATCTTACCTCTCGCAGGCCTGCGTTTCCTTTTTGGCAGTCTTACTTGGATTATATTCTGTCTTATTTTTGGGATTGTCTTAATATTTTGTCATTATTGATGTTCTTTCCTTTTGAGTTGATTATTTTGGGTACTTGACACTTTACATTTGTATACGTGTGTATATATTAGGTTGTAATGTTATGAGACCCTTTATAAGAGATATATTGCAGATAAATAGGGTTACGGCTTCCTTTTAGCTTCACTCCAGGTTTCTCAATGAGTTTAAGTTTGCAGGTGGAACATGCGTGTTGTTTCAGAGCATTATAATTGAGAAACGCATTTTTCCTAAATGGCACTTAATGGAAGTTTCCACCCAAAGTATGAATTGTGATAAATGTACTTAAGTTTGAGTGCTTCAAAAGATGAGAATGCAAGGGGAAGTGTGGACGCCGCTGTTATACAAACGGCTGGTGAACAACCAAGCAGGGAATTGTTTATTTGTTTGTTTTAGTGACAGAAAAAGAGCTAGCGAGACGAGCACCTTTTTATGCATTTGCACAGCTTTACTAAAGATTTCCAAGAGTGAGAAATATCTATTTAAGGAGGCAGTTTTGGTTGGGGAAATACAAAGTGCTTATTCAATTTCTTTGCCCGAGGGACCACAGAAAAAACTTAAACAGCTTGAGCGATAAGGTAAGCAATAAATTAATGTCCAAGATGGAAGATCAAATAAGCACACAGCTGTAGCCGCGTAAAGGGGGGTGTCTAGTTTTAGCGCTTGAACATCGTCCATGAATGCAATGTATATAGATGTAGATGCGATCAACAAATATATAAAATTTTTATTGCCCTTTTTTGATGCACACAATTGACGGAGAATTTGGAAGAAAGTGTCCCGAGACCTTTGTTGTAAAGTAAATAAGTGCTTCCTTGCAGCGGTTAGAGGGCACAGCAATGGCCTATGATCAGATCAGAGTGAGGTGATTAACTGAGAGGTCTTCATCAGGCACTTTGTAGTCACGTCAAGACATGCTCTGCCCTGAGTTGGGTGCTTCGGTTAGGACATACAGGGACAAGACTTGATGGTGTTGTGGATGCACAGTTGTTTGGCGGTGATTGAGACACAGTTTTCGGTTTTGTTCTGTCTACAGTGCTGTACCCTTGTCTTTTGCACCTTAATGAGAAAGAAGCAAGATTCGAATGCACTTTGTTACTGAGAAGGGCACTTTTTAGTCTAAAGAAACGGGTACTTTGAGACAAAAACACAAACGTGCTAAAAAAACAACTAAAGACCTGTCCAAGTGGTGATGCTTAGCCTGTTCTCTTAACTTTTTGGCTTGTTCGTGTTGTTTTTGTTTAAGTCTTGACATCGAGCTGCCAAAACAGCGCATAGTCACTCAAGAAAAGAAGGGTGAGGATTCTGTGTTGTGAAATGTTGGTTGATATGATGTTAACTTAAAAAAGGAAAAAGTAAATACCCTAAGATGTGTATATATATATATATATATATATATATATATATATGCCTGAAGATTAATTGCACTTGAAATTGATAAAAAGGTTGTAAAGTTCTCTATTTTGTCCTAATACAGAGTTGAACAGCAAGGAACATGGCAGTATGTTAGACTCCGCAGTGTGTTATGACAATTATATACAATAATCTGCTACATACTTAATTTAAACTATTACATTTCCTGCGATCTCCGAAATTTTGTTCTCCTTATGGTTGTTGTAAAGGCCAAACCCTGAGCAACACGCTGTTGTCAAGTGATTTTTTTGTGGGACTGTACAACATAGCAGAATTAATCTGGAAATACCAGTACATGAGTGCGTTGTTTCACACCCCAAACGCACTTAGTTAATAATACATCATGTCTGCGTGGGTTTGTGTGGTAACACATTGACCTAGGCCGTCTCTTGTACACTCACTAACTTTCTTGCACTCACGGCCTGTGCTCTTGTAATCTGAAATACCTAATAAGTTAAATTTTCTGTCCTCCCTCATTATAGAAGCTGAAGTTGGAGTGAGATTTGTTGGGACAAACAGCCTACTTGAGTTTCCTTTGATTGTTGTTATTCTCTTTCTGTGATCTTTAGTTTGAGACGGTTTTAAACTTGTAATGCTTTCTTTTGTTTTATTGTAAAATGTGTTGCTGCGGATTATTATTTGTTTTTCTAGCTGAGATAATGCTAGCTGTGTGGGTGGGGTTTAGCGGTGGGAGTCAAGGTTAAATGGTGGTGGATATTGGAGGGTGGGGGGGTTACAAAGCCTGATAGCACTGGAAATGGTGCTTTAGCTGAGAGTTTTTTTGCACTAAAAGTCACTCATGTCCTTGTAGGAGGGGGAGAATTTGACGAGACCAGAACTTTGAGTTCCTCTGAATGCAGAGCCTATTTAATCTCCACCTAACTTTTCACAATTTACATCTGCAATTAACCTTTTGAAAACCAAAGTAGGGACATACTTGGATTACTTGAAGTTTCTAGACAATTAGAAGAGGTTATTATGTTGCAGCAGATGTACTTTTAAATCTTATTTTCTATAACAACGTAAAACAATTTTTTAAACCAGTGTACATCAAAAGTTCACCACAGCATCCGGAAGAAATCCGCTTGAGGACAATATTTTTGGAATGGCTTGTATCCAACGGTTAACAGGATCCAAGCATCTGTGTCTATGTAGCAGTTTGGTGGAATTAGAGGTCTTTGTGAGTACACAGGGACTCTTTGGCTTTCTCTAGAGTTGTGTACATTTTGTTAAATGGGTCCAAACATAGTTCAGGGGCCGAGTCTTGAAGCTTGATACGTGGAGAAGGATTGTGAAGAGAATGTGCCTTAACATAACAGGAGACTGGGAGGATTCTTTAAAAAATGGCTTCCATTCCAGCTTTGCAAATTATTCTTGAATACTTGTGTCAGATATTAAATGCGGTTAAAGTAGATTTATTATGGACATTTATAAGAACCAAAAGGGTAAATAAGATGTTTGTCCAGAGCTTGTCTAATACACCTCAACTTGTAAATACAAACTGATAGTTAAATTTATCTCCTGGGAAATGTCGATTGAGTGAGCGAGTAGATTTTCATCTTCCATTTTGCGCTGTTTATTGCTTCTGTCCCAATAATAACTCCACTGACAGACACTACACCGAAAAAGTGTCACAAAACCCTTTTAAGTTACTTTAGAAGCTCTGCATATGTAATATCCAAATTTTAATCTATTTGTGTCTTTGTTTAACTTATTGGACCAGAGTCCAAAAAGCATTAAATATTACAATGACAACTGTAATAATCATTGAGGGAAATTTGATCAACGGATGCTTTTGTAGATGTTCTGGCTGGGTCGAAGCACAACTAGCTGAGGACGACATAATGCACGGCTAGATTCGCACAGTTGTTCTCACCTGACCCACAGCTGTTTGATGCCCCGCAGGCACTTTGCACAAGGAGTGGCTTGTGGGCAGCGGGTACTAGTTTGCACAGTTGGGGAGGGTGGGTGGCATTTTTTTGTGCAGGTTGGGCAGGGAACAGGTTTTAAAAAGGGCTTGGGAGAGCCTCGTCAGGTATTGCTGTGCCATTATGTACCTAAGGAATTATAGCCATCTAAAGTCTTTGACTGCCTCAGCTGGTTATGTTTCACTAATCAAGGAGATCTTCTGGAGGGCAAACGTCAGCAGGTGTGGCGGGTGGAGGCAGGGAGATTTGGGGATTATGGGCCATCATCTATGCTTCTCAGGTTAAATATCAGTCCATTTGTCCATTTCTGTTTTTTGGTTTAAGCTCAAATTTTGCCTTCTGTATAATCAAAGCTTTATTGTACCAAGAGTACACCAACCGAATATATATATATTTTCGATCGGTAATCGATTAATATATTATGAGTTCAAAGATGCTATATTAAAGCCAACTTCCCATGTGACCACGGCTCCCTCATTGTTTGCCTAATAACTGTACATTCTTGCCTAGTGTTAAAACCATGGCAAAAGTCAACATTCGGTTTATGGATATGTTTAAACGGTCTGTAAATGTGTGTGGTGGAATGACTTTATAGGCATCAGAATGCCTATAGACAGCCGAGACAGCAATGAATTGTGGGACAGAACCGTTAAAGTCTGAGGTCTTAAACAAGTCAAGGATGCATTCCATAAATTTCTCTTAACCATAATAGTTGTAATGAATGAATAGATGCAGGTAGATGAAACAGAATTGATTTCTTAAGTCATAAAGTCTTTCTTAAAGCTGTGATCCGTAACGTTTTATGTTAAAAAAGAACAGAGATCACTTATTGAGCGAGTATATAACAGATAAGTGTTCAAAACAGTCTCCTTACCCTGATTCCCAGTAATAATGATTTATAATGTGAGCTGTTGCATCCTGTTTTCCAGAAAAATGTCAGTTTGACCTAAATTTACTTCAACATGCAAAATAAAAAGTACTTAAAGTAACCTGCAATTTTACGTTTTAACCAGAAGTGGCGGTAAAGAGACAAAAGTTACGGATTGCAGCTTTGAAGGGAACGTGTTGGGCTTCACAAAGCCATCAAGCTGATTGCAGTTCTGTGATTGTAACAAAAAAGCACTTTGCAAAAGGCCATCCAGAATATTGTGTGCTGTCTCCTTTGATTATTACTGTTGTTGTTTTATTGTTGTTTTTTTCTTGTTGATGCATTTTTTTGTTATCTCATTGTGGATGTAATGATTTATTTAAATGCAAATACTACATGAAAAGATAAAAAACTTGAATATACAATATATTTGGGTTGAAGTCTATTTAAACTGCCGCCCCGTACCACATGCATCTCTGGAAAGACAAGGCTAAATAAGGAATGATATATATTCAAGTTGTCGTTTTAACATTTTTCCACCTGTAAACCCAAATGTCATGATAAACAGGCTATAAAATAACTTTTGTTAACAGAACCCTGTTTCATTGTTCTGCAGGATGCTTCATAGACATAGAATTTATAAGTAGATCTAGATTATTATGGGCCTGACTATCCCAAACAATATTAATATCCATTAAACGGCTGCAGTTACTTAACCTGCAATCCGACCTGTTTAATTCAGTCAGGTTGGGAACATTATCAAACTTTCCTGCATATTTGCGAGATGTGATATCGCTAATTAGTTTTCTTGTAGGTTGTTAGACGGTCAATTCACTAGCATAATGTATTTTCCAAATTGCATATTGTTTTTTTTTTTTATCGTGTGTTTTTTTCCTTCCAGTTTATCAGAGACGTTTGTAAGGGACTCAATACGTGCTATATTCCAAGCTAATGTCTCTTGTACATTTTGCGTATCAAATCTGTATGCATAATTTATCAAGTGATTAACAGCTGAACAGACACAAACTCTGCACAGAAAACAATAACTCTTTTTCAGACTTTGGTGGCACTTTTAAACACTTGTGTAGACTTTGGGGCGGCAGAAAAATTCCCAGTGTCTCAGGCTTGGACAACAGGAACCCTGTTGTATTTTTGGTTAATCAAGTCCCGTTCCTTTTCATTGTCTTTCAGTGTGTGTTGAAGCTATAAAGATGTATTGGAGAATTTGGGAGAATTTGCACTTTTGGCGATGAAAAGAATTTGTATTGTATATGAGACCACTAAATGTACATCGTCTAAATCAAACAATTCCATCTTGTTTTCCTTTGTCATTTTATTCTATTTTTTCTTTTTGTTTTGTTTTATTTTTACAAGATATATCCAAAAATGTCTGACGTTTAAAAATGAGACATTTCTATTAAAAAAGAATGTTTACGACCGCTCTGTCTTTGTATTCCTATTGTTTATTTTCCATTATAACCTAATAAGGGGTTTTCTAATATGAAAAACATGTAACCTTAGGTTTTCACCATTTACATAACGCAGCCCATTCAGGAAATAACAGATATATACGTTCAAATGCAATTTACAGTACAGTACAGTACAGTACAGTACAGTATGCAATTTACAGTATCTAGTATTTCAGCCATCTAGATATGCATTATCACGTAATTATACTAGTTAACTTCATTAAAAAATGAGTGTATTAATATATATGTTTCCCCTTTCTAACATACTGTAAAGTCTTATATTAGAAGTAATGGCATCGGCGCTTGCATGCTAGTTAATGGTAAACGTTTGTAAACTGAACGCTAAGCTGTCTGAGGGCTAAACGCGTTTTTTATGCGTTTTTATATCTCATGTTTGTACGTTTTAAACATACTGGTGAAAAATAGTGTTTATTTCCTCAGATTGACAAGGTTAAGTGTGGAAACACAGACTTTTGTGAGGATTTGCGTTAAAATACCAAATGCTCGTGTATTGGGGTCAAAACGATTATCACCGCTTACCTTTTCTTAGTCATATAGGTGAGTCTGCACGTTTGTTGAATTATTATTAATATTTTACTATTGTTATAATGATATTTAATACATTTTTGTATAATACAGTAACATGCCGTTGGACGACGATCACCAGTCAGTTCGCGCCAATTATGAAAATGGGCGGGGCCAATGGACCAGTGACGTGATCGAGAGCAATACTGTAAGTTATTACTTATAAACACATAACGCGTTTAATGTATGAAATGAATAACAAATTATGTTAATTAAATATCACATCTTTATTGCAATAGTTGTGGGTGCAGTGCGGTCCATACCCACAAGATGTCACTGCATCTTAACTGTTCATCCTGCACAAACTCCCCATGAGAGTCAATGTGATTATTGGTTTACGGGATTATGTTTGTCTGCATTGTTCCTTGTGCTTTGCTTGGATTTTCCTGGTAACAAAACTATCAACGTGTCAACAAGGTTGAAATCCTGTGTTCACATGAACTGAGGTTCATCAAGCTGAGGTTGAACCCGCATTGAGGTGAACAGAGGTTTAATATATGCAGGTGCTAGTAGTTGTCCTAGATTTTATTCTCTCACTCTGCAATGTTTTCTTTCATGGCCATAAATTTTCCTCTCAGGTAAAGCGGCATTGAATGTCTCCTATGAGGCTGTGGGTTTTGTTTTCCTCTTTTAAATGCCCCAGACACAGCAAAAGCTGGACGAAAACTAACAATTTGGGCATATTAATAATTAAGCAGAACAGAGCAGGCAAAAGGGGTACATTGTTTTTCTCACTCAGGGGTGTTTTTTCTGTCCGAACAGATTGAGTTGGAAACAGGGTCACAGAATCAAAGAAAGCCCTGAAGCAGCCCATGGAGTTTTTGGAGATATCTGGGCCCACTCAGTGTGTGTGTGTGTATGTGTGTGTGTGTGTGTTTGCAGAGAGAAAGACTGAAAGAGAGAGCGAGATTTCACGCTATGACAAGACTAGATAAAACCCCTGCAGATTTCTCAACAATGAACTCCAGGAGGTATGTCTCAAAGAGAAAATATGTCTTAATCGGTCTCAGTGACAGCCTATTATTACTGAAAGTCAAATGACATTAAAATCAGACCTGGATTTTGTAGCCGCTTTTTGGAATACGCTGTCCATCACACTTGCCAACCGTGTTTAAATTACGGAGAAGGTAATCGTACCACTGCAGTCTCTATTCAAGTCAGGGTATGCCGGTAACTATTCCATATGTCAATAATTTGGTGCCGCTCAGAACAGCCCCCCTTTCATATGTTGATTAGGGACCTTGACCTTTCACCCCTGGACCTCACATCTCCGTATCGCCGTGCCCCCCAACCCCTTTCCACACACAGAATGCTTTCAGGGGCGTGCCGCAGCCCCGAAGCCTCGCCTCTGGACATCTTTCGGTCCCTGGAGATTGAGCGCTAGGTACCTTTAAACCACTGCGGCAAAAATCCCCACCAAAACTCTGCAGTCATTAATATGCAAAAATGCAAATGAGTGGGTAATTAAGAGCTGGAGCTCTCTGGAGGCTCTTTGATTGCTAATGAATTCTAATCTGCAAAGAAGGGGGAGGGGAGCGAGCCAAAAAGGATGAAAGAATCAAACAAAAAAAGACGAAAATATCGAAAAAAAGTGGCACTTACGTGTTATCATACAATCACCTATGGAAGCTACAGTAAACGAAGTAATGACCTTGAGTCATTTACAGAACCATCACTTATGTGGGTCACCTGATGACCACGGAGAAACGTTTTCTAGCAATCCTAACAATTTACTGAATATAACAAAGCAAAGGCCCTTCGAAAGACTTCCTTAACAATACACGCTATATAGTGAAGCGTTGAAAGTTGAGCAGCGTCGCGTGTCCCTTTAACGGCCTTCTTTGTTTTATGGCGTATCATGCTAAAGGTACGTTCCTTAGAAAGACAGAGAGGTCAGGTAGCATAGCTGTCTGGCAGCACCAGCTGTGTTGTGGATAGGAGATGTTATTTCATCACTTTTGCAAGCGAAAACACCCCCCACTCTCTCTCTCAGTCTCTCTCTCCCTCTCTTTCTCGCAGACACACACAAACATGCTGTTATTGTTACTGAAGTAATCCCACGACACCCACAATCTCCCTTTCCACCCCTCCACCCATCCGTTTCTCCTTCTTTCTTTTTTCCTATCACATTTTGTGTCTTCTCGTTGGGTAACTTCATTCAATAGCCAGTTGAGTGATTTATCAAGACATCACATTTTCTATCACATTTTTATCACATTTTGTATCTTCTTGTTGGGTAACTTCATTCAATAACCAGTTGAGTGATTTATAGCTTTAGTGTACCAGTTGAGTTCAACTGGTAATTGAATGAAGTTACCCAACAAGAAGATATCACATTTTCTATCACATTTTCTATCTTCTTGTTGGGTAACTTCATTCAATTATTCAGTGATTTATCACCTTTTTGGCACCCACAGACTGGGGCTAGTTGTCCCACTTTTAAATGCAATATAAGTGATTTCTGTATACGTACAAACCGTATGGTCATGGCTACAAATTGTGGAGCATGACATTGGGGTAAGTTGTCACAACAGAACATTTTCCAGCAAATATTTAAAGCAACAATAAAGCAATTATGAAAGAAAACAAAAAATATATTATTTGTTCATTATGTGAATATATTCTAGTGTTAGATTGTTGTGTTTACTTGTTTACTAAAGCTATTTATTTGTTTACTTATTTAAAAAAATATGTTGAAATTTTATTTTGCAGGGCAGAATTCACAAAAAAATCTAATTTAAGGTAAGTGTTAAACTAGATGTTTTAAACCAGCTATCAAAACTGTTGCTATAGAAAATATAGAATATATATATGCAAATGTATATAATTAAACTATTGAAATTTACAGAAAGATAATTTTAAAAAATGATCAGGATGTTACAGACTAAAAGATTCTGAAAGAGTTAATGAACTTCTACTGCATCTCTCTCTGTGTCACGTTAAACTCGCACGACCGCAGGTCTCTGTGGCGGGAAGTTGGAGGTCTTTGGGTTTGTAAACAGGAAGTCTACGCTACACTCACTGTACCTGATGCGTGGGTGAGAGAGCAGGGGCTGCCCGAGCAAAATGTGCAACGCAGGGATCCAAAAATGGCAGGTGTGTCAGAGATAGAGCAACACATGATCATTTCACGAGACCCTTGAGAGGTATGAAATGAGGAAAAACACGAGAACTGAGGCAGCCACATCGCTGCATTTTTTGGGTTTTAAACTGGCAGATGATGTACGAGTCATATTTAGGCCCAAAATCAAATGAAAGAATTTTGAGTAATTTTAATATAGAAAATAAAAATAAAAATTTGGACTTGATAATTTTGCATAACGAAAATAAAAAGATAAATTTGGACTTTGGACAATCAAACAACTGTTTTTGTTCTCATTATTATTATACAATGCTGTTTTATGGTACGTACAGATTAATTTTTCTTGATAATAAAGTAACAGTACAAAGTATAAAATGTTGGGGTAAAATGAAACCAAAAATGTGTTAAGTATTGTAGGTCTTATCAGTCAACCAGAAGTGTTAAGGCATTCGCTAGGCGTTTATGTTACAGCTAATTAACATGGTATGCGTACGGCCCGTTTCCCAGGGTGCAGGGGTACTGAAAAGGTAGGTGCCTAAGTTTTAGTGTCTTTGGACTGGCATCCAATCGAGCAAAGTCAGCGGGGGTCAGTTTTCAGGGCAAGCAGAACAGACATACTCAATGCTCTGCGTTCCTGCTCAGATAGAACCAGAACGTGGGCAAAGAGCCAAAGCCATTAATCTGTGAAGTAGGTTTCAGAAAGGGGTTCCATGAGGCTTGTAAACCTGCAAATATATTTAGAATCAACGTTGGTGATGTTGCATTTCAAATATTTAAAAATACATCAGCATTTCTTAAATTTCTGCTTGTCTTTTTACAAAACTTTCACCGTTAAAGATGGGGGTTGGTGGGACTTTTCGGGGGTTGAGAAGCTTGGCCTAGATTCATGTCTGATCACTACCGTATGCAGCAAAGATCTCGCCCTCTTCTGCAGGTACGGTGCACCCCGAACATCTGTGTGATGCAAAAGCCATGGAGGAGTTTCTTTGAAGAGCTAAGATGGCTTTCAGTGACGTGAAAAGAGAGAAGTAAATCAGAGATTAGGGAGTTCGGTGCTGAGGATGAATGCATGAAAAGGTTAGAGGTTCATACTGTGCAGCGCTGTAGAGCAAACAGAGATAAAAGGTGGGTTCCGTGCAAAGATGACCTGGAAATGGAAAACTCTGGAGATGCATGCAGCGAGAAGCCTTGGGTTCAAACCAACTGACTGCAGGTGCTCGGTTCTGCATAGTTTAGGGTTTGCACTGATTGCATTTTGAAATGTTCTTGGTATTTTTATGTTATTGGGTGCATTTAGCAGAAACCTAAATTCACTGGTTCTTCCCATTACAGCATTATGTGCGGATGCTTTACTTATGAGTTTGTTTGTAATTGTCATTACTCTCGAAAAATGATTCTCATTAGATTCTCATTACCGTAATACAATCATCTTGAAAATCATCCTGTTTGGACACAATTTTCTTTTATTTAGTTGAATCATTGTAAATGAATGACACAAAATCAACTACCATGATGTACAAATATGTTTTTATTTAAATGTTTTGTGTTCTTGTTTTTTTTGCAATGATGAAATTAAGATTTTTTTTTACTTATTTCATTTTTGAGAATAAAGGGGAAACGTGTTTAATTATCATTAAAATAATGTCACAGGACAAAAACAACCTAAAAACTTCCATTTCAAATGTCATGACAAACACATGTAAAATAATTAATCTAATTAAGCCCCCAAAACAAGTTATTTTTAACCTTTCGGAAAATTGATTCATGACTGCGTATGGAAAACATGAAAATAATACTTACGCTCTGTTAAGCCAAATAAATGCACGCTGTCACAAATCATTTCCATACACCAATTTAATGATAATGGCATGCTAATTTCATTATATACATCAAATTGTGTGGTATAATATTATGCTAAGGAAACATGACAATAGCAAAACAATAGTCTTTATTCAGACTTTTTACAGGGATAAATATTTTATACGCTCACACAAATGTATGAATGATTAGCAGAAACGTGTGAAACATATGCTAATTTTACTTCTACATCTGGTGTTAATTACAGACAGAGGGCGGGAGATGGCTGGAAGGAGTGTTCGCAGAATCTCTTAGATAATGAATCCTACCATGCGTGGAAACAAGACATTATACCAAACCATCACATTTTTTTTGGTAAATCTGTCAGATTTCATGGTCACTCTCTGGATTAGCCCTAGCCGGCTTCCTGTTTACCTTATCACAATTTCCCTCCACGACAACAAACCCATTGTTCGTCAAAAGTGACGGCTCAATCCGAAACAAATCTACATATTTTTTTGTCTCGTAATCCCTGGATGTCTCTCTAACCGGCGATGCTTTTTTCCATCAAGATATTCTTTTGTCTGCACTAACCCTCCTTTTTACATGACCCACTGTGTGCTCTCCATGTCAGTCCCAGCTGTTACTACAAACTACTTGGAGATCTTACAAGCCAGCTAATGTCTCTGTTGAAATCCCACTGTTTGCCGTGAACCGCAGCCTGCCCACGACTATCATTGTGTTTGCTTTTACTTGAGTCACTTGAACTGTCCAAACTACATTTAGATTGTATGATACATGTATATAAATCTATGTACGATCCGGCACAGCTATGCTAATCGCATGCGCTGCTTTTGTGCTAGTAAAGGTATGTGTTTCTCAGCTCTATTCCCTTGCCATACAGCACCATTGTCCACCAAACAGGGCCCTTGGGGCTAATTAATACAATTTACTGTGTCTTTTGTGATTCGAGGAAGATCCTTGTTATTATTTAATAATTTTTGATTCCTCCCTGCCGTGCGGACCTAGAATGTTCTTTTTTGGACCATGGTTTTACATTTTTCTGTTTTCCCAGAAGAAAATGTCACATTTGTTTGTAAAAAAAAAACAATAACAATTTTTTTAATCACATTTTTATTGTAATTGTATTTCAGGTTTATTGGATAAGTAGGTTGTACTTTATGATGAATTCATAACTCTGGTGGCTTTTTTTAAATATGTTGTTAACATACCATATCAATTAGTTATTTATGATATAACATGACATTAAACAATATATGCATATAGTATTTAATATAGATTATACAATACACAGTATACAATACAACACAACAACACAGTTCAAAGATTTTTGTAAAATGTGTGACTAATAAAAAGTGCAATGAATAAAAATATTATTTTTAAACGACATCTTTCTTTCAATCTCCTCTGCATTTAACTAATGAATGTCTTTACTTTTACAGTAAAACTGTTTAAAATGTATATATTAAATATTTTCCATAATCTTCCAACAATATTTTCCAACAACCAAACTATGCTTAGTTGACCTAATTATTACATGAGCTTTTTCTTTACGGTTGTTGGTTTTGTGTGAGACTGGAAGGATCTAACATCTACAACAAATGAGCGGCCTAAGAGAAGCGTTGACTGTTTTTCATCTCTTCTTTTCTCCGATCATCTCTCTCTTCTTCTGGCCATGCTGCATGGCCTGCTGTCCCATCCCCCACTACACACTGTGTTATGATCCCTGTATTCTGTGATCCCAGGCTCCAGTCTCCCCCCTCGCTCCACCAGCTCTATGAATCAGCCACAGGGAGAGACTGGAGCAGTTTTCTGGTTGTGGTTGGAGTTATTGCTGGAAGTCGGTGTTCGGTAGGGAACAAAATGGTGTTTGATAGTCAACGTAGACTGTTAGTATTACTCCTTAGTTTTAAATACCAACTTAGTTCTCTGAAAAATATGTGTGTTCTTATGAAATATGCTTTTGTATAATTATATTTATCTGAACTTGGTGACGCCAAAACTTAATATTGTAACTTGGGAAATCTACAACAGCTGACTTCCTATTTCTAAATTTATAATGCAAGGATATTAGACTTAGATATTAGATATATCTTCGTTGTTGATCTTTTCTTACCCAGCAGCATTTAATAATGTACATAAACTCTGACAAACCCTGAGTTTGTTCATAAAAAACAAATGTTTGAAGTAATTTTAACAAACATTGTTATATTTCTAACGTTTCTGCGGAGAGTTACGAACACGCGCAAGACTTTTTATACACTAAAACCGTAAATATGTTGGGATTTTAAGAGGCGGGCGTCACTGTTAACCAGGGTAATAAAATGATGTCACGCAGGCTGCGCTTTAGCCCCTTCAGTCAGCCTCACTGAACACACAGCGTACGTCACCAAAGGGGCGGGACTGGAGTGCATATGCCCGTGACTATTGGCCGTTCCAGCTGCCTATTTCGTGACCCCCCGTTTCTATTGGACGACACCATGCGGGTTTATCTCTCCATCTTTCGCCGCTCCGGTATAAATACCGCTTACTTTTCCACCGTCGGCCTCCGCCGCAAATTATAGTTCCTATTATCAATCGTTTATTTACCGAAACCGTCATCGTACCCGATAAAAACAACAAGCGATTAACAACTACGATCCGCGTCCCGACTCACCCGCGCGTTTCCGTCGGCAGACTTTGCCGAAAAAACTCTCGACTCTCCCGGGCCCGTGAAACTGGACACCCCTAGCGTTTGAGGCCCCTCTTTCCATGCGGAGGAATACATTGTTGCTGCTCACAATGTGGATGGAGGTGGTCAAGATGTCTACAAGAAGAATGAATTCACCTCAATTGTAACAACATAAAGGAAGTCGTGTTTGGATACAGACCCGCAACATTGCGTGTATGGCGTTGATGTTTTGTAAAGCGATGTCAAAGGAGGACTGAGACTCGTCGTTGAGCCCGACCGACGCTTTTAATGTGCCGTGCTTCAAATTCGCATAAGTTTTATGGTTTTTCCCAGCGAGATTCAACCTTTCTTTTTACAACTGGATGTGAAACGTCTGATATAAAGAGGTAATGCTTTTCATTCAACTCTCGTGTTGTGTTTTAGGTAAGATGCGAGTGTGTTTTAGTCTTTAGGGCGGAGGAGCCGCATAAATGCATGTTAAACTTCCACAGTCCATTTAACAAGTTTTTGGGATGTCTGGTTATGGTAGAGGGGGGATGCAGTTTTTTTGCTTGGTGGTTGTGGTGGGAAGTCCAGCCCAGTTTTTTGTGCTGGTGGTCTTTATCCCAGTTCTGTCCTAACAGAAATGACTCCTTTGTCCTTTTATCAAAGTAAGGATTAGTTTTATGTGTCCCTGACCGTGACTTCGAGTGTATTTGAATAGTTACCAGCAAGGGCTGTCAGTGCAAAACGTGTCTGTAAAGAACTAATAGTTTAAAGTTACTTTAATTTGTGTTTATTCTTACTTTCATTATTGTTAGATCTGCTTGCTTTACGGTCAAACTTAATAGTGGACGTGTTGGCAGGCTGTGCTTGGATCTGGTGTCCACAGCGTATCTGTTTATTGCAGTGACTTTATTGCATATTTTTTGGGGGGCAGGAAATTCCTCGTGCCCCCCACCCCCACTCGCCTGCATCAAATCGCGGGTCTCTTAAGGGAAAAGTTGACATTTTGTGGCGCTACTTTTATTAACTCGAGAGCTACTGTCGCTTTGTTGCACATTTATCGCAAAACGCATCAATAATTGAAACGATCGACCGGACGCCTGGTTTATATTGATAAATACGGTACCGTTATTATTTACGGGCGATCTGTTGTAGTGGCCTGTCGGTTTTGTAATGGTTAGCTATCGGAATACAATAAGTTCACAACTGGGAATAAATATTTACATTGCTGCAGTCTGGGCAAAGCTTAACCCTGCTTGCACAAAGAAATAAACATTATAAGTTTGTACAGATATTTATAATATTTAGAGACTTTATCGTGTTTATATCGTTTTGATTGATATATTCGTGGTGCTCGGTGACCCTGTTGCGCTCGGTTAACACTCACTACCAACATAATAACACGGGACTGGTACACAGTTTAATAATGAAAAATACGCATTAAACCCATTGTTATGAGTTTTCATGTCACCCCTGCCTTTAGTCTTTATTATGCATTTGATACGGGCTTTTACCGTGGCCTCCAACCTGTACGACGAGCGGGTCTTTTCGTATCAGTTAAAACGGCTCGATATATTTGCTTTTCGATCCCTTTCGATGCGTTATTTACACGGAAAAATACCGTCTTGCTTACGGGGAAAATGTATTTTCAACGCGTGACTCGTCTCGGTTGGCACGGGCGATCCAGGCCCGTGTTATCTGTCTCGTGTCCCCACCGTGGGGCCACTTTCCATTAGTTTCCATTTGGCTCGTTTTGCTGCCTTAAAACCACTTCTTAGAAAAATATGCACTTGCAAGGTGTAAAAACACTTTTATTTTAGTTACTGGCTCGTGGCGGTGTTATGATCAAACTGTTGAAAGGATTTAATGCTTGAATATAAGAGACCGCAAAAGTACACCACCTGTTGGCATGCAGTAGCAAGCGAGACGTCTCATGGTTTGTGTGAGCAAACTTTCTCTTTGGTCGTTGTTTGCCAGTTTAGCTGTAGGTATGAAAAGAAAACCATGCATGGTTTAAATATATCCCTCCGTGTTTGGTCTCCTTTTATGCAAATCGATCAGGCCGATAACTATAACTCATGCACGGCTGTAGATGCGCCATAAGTTAAGGACAAAGATTTGCATGTTCCGTGAAGTGATGCGATATGGTTTCATGGAAATTGATCGACTTTCAATGGCGGTTTCTTTGTTGCATTACGCTGTTGTTACGTAACAGAAAATATAAAGACGGACGATTGAGATCGACACACAATTTGGCGGCGCAAATACGACATGACTGGCGTTTATGAGCCTCAATGAGAAACTAGGATCGTATTATTCACGATCGTCTGTCTGCAGGTAACGGGCATTGCAATGCAGTAACGCAGCAGTAACTGCAGTGTGTGAAACAGACAGAAAGTCATCAGCCAAATTTATTACCAGGCAGGTTTTAGTTGAAAATTGCATTCATGTATGTTAATAATAACATGGCACCGGTTTCCACAAAGCAAAGTTCAGTAAACTGAATGTCAAACAATCCCATTTTTCTGTTTATAATTCCCTTTCTTTAAAAAAAAAAATCCATATTTTAGAAGCAAAGTTGTGTCCTGTTTTGAATACTGTGTTTGAATACATTAATACAATATCTGTCCGTAAAGGCGTATTAACAGAGCAATAGCTTTATTACAGAGGGGGGTCTCTGATTGTTGCAAGTGTTATCTTATGTAATGTGTATAATACAAGTGTCTGTTGTTCTCCACAAGGCTGTTTTTCTCATTCATCTGGTGTTTAGATAGCTCAAGCCAGCTGTGTCTCTGTTTCTCCCGCAGGGTGCATTAAAGACAGAGGGGTATGACCGAGCCACACCAGAGAATGACCACAGTGGGAACAGATAAGGAACTCAGCGACCTGTTAGATTTTAGTGCGGTAAGAACCAGAGTACGGCTACTAGTTTAGATCTTGTCGGTTACTGTAATATGCCAGCCAAAAAACTCTCTCTCTCTCTCCTTTGTTAATTTTGATGGTTTTGTCCTTGATCTGTTTTTGTAGTTTATTTTGCTCTGCCTTTTTCAAATATTTTTTCTTGTGAAATAATATGGATTCTTGGATCCAGTAAACGTTTAAATGGATCATTAAATCATGCGCCAGCCCCCCGGTTAGGCCCAGAGGAAGTACAGTTAGCTCAAAAATTTGACAGGGGTATCGTTTTGTGACAGCACAGTATCCAGTGTTTTAACAAATATTTTATTAATATCTATTTTTCTCATTTCACCTGTTGTTAAAATGTATTCTTGGCAGCTGCGCCACCCCGAATAGCATTAACAATAGCGAAAATAAAATGCTAATCGTTTGATTCACCGAATGGCGAATCCGTGTTTAATTTATTGCATTGGAAAATTGCCATCAACTGAAGCAGCAAATCAATTAAGACAATGCATTGATAATCAGACATCCCAGACCAAATGCATTAGATCTCACATGTAATTACAAATTGTTGATGGTTTAGTAAGTCTGCATATTGCATTTGTCCTTGAACCTTAGAGATACAGCAGCCATAGGGTTTGCAGATCTCCAGTATCTCCTCAGTGGTGATGTAAACAACGTCTCATGTTGTGAAAAACATCTACCACACCAGAAAGTCCCTTCCTTGCACAAAGTTAGCACAGTTTGCTGCTTGGAGGTTTCTCTGTGCACTTCAAAAACAGAGATGATCCACGTAAGAAGGTCCTCTTTAGAGTTCTTTGTGCTACAACATCTTCAAAGAACATCAGAATTTGTGTTTTCTTTTAGATTGGCCAGTTTTTCCTCAAGTAAATCGCATCTAACAAGGTTGACGTGCCCTTTGGCGCTGTAGCTTTGAAGAAGCTGAGTTGACGTTATCGTGAAATCCCCCAAAATAATTAAAAACGAATTTAGATGCTGATGGCTGCCTGCAGGAACCCGTGGGGCCTGTAAGCTGTATGTTAATATACAGTCTTGCTTAAACATCTCCTTGCTTTGCCGTAGATGTTCGCACCCCCTGTGGCCAATGGGAAGAACAGGCCAACCACTCTTGCCAGCAGTCAGTTTGGTGGTTCAGGTAAGCCGGTGCTACTAATGTATTGCTTTTTCATAACAACGTTTGTTCAGACAGAAATGTCCCAGGAGTGTAAAGAGGGGTTCTTTAAGAGAATTATGGCGGTGTTTGGACCAGTTGCTAAGTGCTGGCTCATCTCAACAGAGGAAGAGGACATGCTAGCTCTTGTTTTGCTAAACCCCCTCTTTTATGAATATACCTCAGAGTATCCAAAGTCAAAGCTCGGGGCAGTTTGAATCCCTTTGAACTGGCTGTGCAGTTTAAGCACCCGTTGCACAAACTTGCAGGCGTTAACATAATAAAAACGTTAGGTCGTGCAAAGAGAGACGTATTGCTTTGCAAGATATATTTTGGCCAGTCACTCATCCCTGTCCAATCTGTATTTGTTTTTATTATGAAGTAATGTGGATGTTTAAAAGTGTGGATTCGGTTTTGCGTCCAGAATTTTAATAGTTTACAAAACTGCATGCTGTCAACTAAAAAGTTTGTTACTTTCTTTGTTACTGTGTTTTAATTTTTTGAAGATCAGTCGCACTTTCAAGTCTTTTTGCCACCCGTTGTTTGCTTATGTTGCTCCTATTCAGATGACCAAATCTTCTGTAAGAAGTTTTTTGTGTGACCTCCAACGTGTTTCTGAGTCTCTCTAGTTCGCCTGTCTGTTTCCAATCGACACTCCAAACATCACTTTGAGCAAGAACAATTTGAGAACAAAGACGTAAATAAAGGCCTTACGGTCTCCAAACGATTCCTCCACCCCACAGCGTAAAACACTCCTCCCCCCACACAAGAAAACACTTTCTCCCCCTGCCAACTGACAGGAAATGGACCCACTCTGAAACAAAGCTCCCTCCCACCTCCCCGCAGGAGGCCGAATAAAACAGCGAAAGAAACATTGTGAAAGATCACCCGCTTCACTCCCGGCCTGTGCTGGACTAAAGTGCCAATTACCTAGCGGGGCCGAGCTAATGTCTCGGTTTGAGGTTTTTATCGCAAGCGATACCTGACATCGAGGTCACCCCCGACTCTTAAATCTGTCACTTTGTGAGATACTTCTTGAAGAACGCCACATCAGTCAATGTTAGCTTCGCCCTATGAACTCCTATAACAGGATATGACACGTTCTCAGAAGCTATTGAGAAACAAAAGTCAAAGGGACAGTTTCTCAGTGGTATTCCATTGAACTCTGAAAGGAATGATGGGAGTTTAGTAAATGTTAAAGCGTTCATTGTGTCATTGGAATTGTTATTCCAATGAATTTAGATCCTTGTTTTGTTTATCCTTATTTTGTTTATTTGGGTTTTTAATATGTGTTATTTAGAATGGGGAAAGTAAAACTTAAATTCCTGTTTAAAGATTTATCATATAGATAAAACCTTGTATTTTCTGTTTTTTTTTTCGTTTTTTTTGTGGAGACCCCGTATGTTGGATAAACTGCCTTTAATTGCTAGTTAGAAAAATTAGCCACAGAGTTGCATTGACAGGGTTAGTTAACAATTATTTTACAGTAGTTTCATGATAATATGTCTTGTGGTTGTACTTCCAAATCTGTATGTACTGGTCTCTCTGAAAATCTTTATTTTGTAGACACTGGCCTTTTTCAAGAGTACAATGCAATTTCTGTTTGTGTTATCAGTCATATTGCCTGATGATCAGCATTACAAATCTGCAAGGACACGGTGTTTGTAAGAAGTGCAAAGGTGTGTTAGTTAGTTAATACAGCACAAATGTAAGCGCAGATCCGTTTAAAAATTGCAATACAGAAATAGCTGACAAACATCTTCTGAGGAAACCTTGGCCCTCAGAAGTGCATCTGTTTTTTAAGACAAAAGTGCTCAGAAGGGTGCTAATTGCATTAAGCCATCTCCTTCCCCCCTTCTGGGGCATAGCGGAGGTGATCGCGGGAGCGCTTGCATGGGACGGCTTTGCTAGGCGTCCTCTCGCTCACCTCCGCAGCTGCCCAACCTGTCACCCACTGAGGACAGGACAGGGCCCATTTCCCCCTCGCACCCCTGCATGAACACCCACACGTGAGCATATTAACACGCACACCTCGAGAAAGTCTGAATTCTTTGAGGAAATAGTTTTATTTCTCTGAGATTGTGGGAAGACCTTCTTAGCACCTAAAGACTGAATTTAGCTTTTGTATTTTTATCACTTATATTAAAAACATCCTGTAGGTTGTAGTTCCATTACTGTTCAGAACGTTCTAGCCTGGTTTACGCTAGGCTAATAGCATGTGAAGCTGGTATGGTGTTAAATTGCAAACACATTTTGATTCTTTGCATTTTGATTTTTGCTGCAATCTTAACTTGAATTAGCATTCTGTGTACAGGTCATTTAAAAGATGTGTAATGAAATCAGTGTCAAATTTTGTAGAATTTTTATTTTCAGTGCATATTGTCAGCAAATAACATGGCCTTTTAAAGTCACATTGTATCCTAGGAACAAGCCACGTTGTATCTGCAGGAAACCACCGGGTCGCTTGGCTAATATGGCCGTTCGTTGAAAATCCACGGTTGTAACAGCCCAACCGACAAATACAAAGCTCTCGGCCGTGTTAAAATCGTATGTGGTCCTTCAATGCCGCCTGTGAATCTTTCTGCCACTTCATTTTTCCCACATAAGATTCTGTCGGAGAGATTCTTTGACTCACTCACTCAGTGCCCACTTCATTTCCCATGCTGCCTGCGTGGGCTCCATAGATCACGGCTGTCATCGTGGATGTCGCTATTTGCTCTGCTTTGTTAGCTTCATCACTCATGCTCAGTGTTCGGCGGCCGTTCTGACTGAGACCCCCTCTTCTCTCGCACATTTTTAATTAGACCTCGGCAAAAAAATCAAAAGGAGAATATGAATATTCATAAACCAACTGCATTAATATGCACAATTATGCAAATCAGCATGCAATTAAGCCATGTGTCTTTGGAGAGCTTTGCATTAAGGCATAACACAGGAGGGAGAGGCGAGCGCTTTATGAGAAATTTCTGCTCGGGTACACTTTAAAACATTCCTGTTTTGAATATCGGTGTCTATATGTCTATGTATATCATAATGATGGCAGCTAGAATGCTTAAAAAACAGCCCATATCCTGTTAAGCCATGAACTAAGACCTCTGCGCTCCTTGTGGGTCTCCGTTCCCAATTATACAATGATGCTAATTTTGCAAATCTTTGATCAGCCTTGTTTTTGTTCTGCTTTTCGTGATCCCCTTCCCCCCACTCGTCTTAATGAGATCCAGGGACTGAATGAATGCTCCCTTTATGGTCAGTACGTTGAAGTTCGCTGAATGACATGGATATTAGCGTGCCGTGATGGACTTGGATGAGATCCAGAGAGACCTGGCCACCAGACGTCTGATGGCTCTTGTGCACGAACAAAGAATCTCCTCGATTCTTGATGTTTAGGTCTGGCAGATTTGGTCTGATTACTGCTTTTGATCTATTTGATTTTTAGGTATGGATGAACGTACTAGTCCCTGGGCTGGTGGTGACCAGAACAGCCCCTCTTTCAGCCAGGTACGGGTAAGCAGAAACCAGATTTTTGCATTGTTGCTCATTTAATAGTGTCGTTGGCCACGTTTTGTAGTTTTGAACCGATTTTGTCTTGACTTTTTTCAGAGCTATGGAGAGAGCTCTCACTACAACGACCACGATGGACTAACTTCTCCGTTCCTTGGCACAGGGATTAGTGGTGAGTTGCCCAGCTTCTTTGCTTTCTTGCCCAGTTTCTAAGGTTAGATGAAGATCCCTTCTGCCTCCAAGGCAACATTGTGGCATTAACTACAACTGTTTGATCGTTGGTGAAGGATAAAACCAGTTAAAACTTCAAAGTTGAATTCATCAAAGTATGTATTTGTTTATAAACCCCGCCTTCTATCTTCTAGGTAAGAATGAAAGAGGTCCATACTCTTCCTTTGGGGGTCAGGTAAGTTTAATTAAGGCCTAAAGCTACATTTTAGTACTTTGTGAAGTTTTTAGACTTGCGCTTGACATCACTGTTTCCTGACTTAATTTTGTTGTTTTTTTTTTTTTTTTTAGCCTGGGTTCCTTCCCTCAGACATCACCATACCCTCTGCAGATGCCATGTCCCCATCCGGACTGAAATCTGGCTCCCAGTTCTACCCCTCATACCCCAACAACCCCCGTAGACGCCCCTCGGATGGAGCAATGGGTAAAAACAAAACTCATATTTGCACGACTTGTATCAATATCAATATGCAAAACAAACAAAATCAATATCTTTTATCCTTCACAGAACCCCAACCCAAAAAGATCAGGAAGCCATCAGGACTGCCATCTTCTGTGAGTAAAATGTTGCTCTTGTTGTACCATCAACCATGTTCTCCATCAAAAAGTTTCCATGTAAACATCTGTTTGTAGGCCAACTCAGCCAGTTCCAGTATTCTATTGGTGAAGTGTCATATATGGGACTTGTTGTCTTTGAATGGAGCTTACTGATCCTAGAACAGTCCAGAGTGAGTGTGGTATAGGTTAGGGACCTTGTTGTGAACCATGTTGAGGTTTGTTGAGCTGATAAAACATTGCTGTATTTTTTGAAAACCTTAAGAAAATAGTCATTTTTTTAATTGTAAATCTGCCATCTACTCCAACCACAGTGTTTTTTCTACCATGTTGTGGAACTGTGTAAAAATCTTTAACTGATGCAGGTTAGCGTTTTGCTAATTCCAGAAGCCATACCATAGCAATTAGCTTTGCAAACCAATGCCCTTGTATTATGGGATTGCTTGATTTAAATCCACGTTAGGTAAGCCCACTGTCCTCCGAACACTATACTTCAGATTTAACCATGCCAGCCCCCCCAACCCAACACCACCAAAGTGACCCAGTTGTGAATCCCCCTGCACCTCTCTCTCCTCTTCTCTCTCCCTCTCTCTCTCTCTCTCTCTCTCTCTCTCTCTGCTTGTCTTAGCTCAGATTAATGGCTGCTGATGAGCTAGGCTTCTTCTCGACTGCTGAATCTCAACCTAAGACTCGCTAGAACTTCCTGTTGTGCAGTCGCAGCATTATAATACCAAAATGATTGCTCCCCTGCTACCTTCAGACATGCGTTTTTATAATATCCTGAAGACCTCGTCTGACTCAAAATAGGAGATATTGATTCGTAACTTGTCTGGGCTTGCCGGGTGCATCAACAAATCGCTGTTAAAACGCTCTTTTCCACAAACTCGGAATGTTTTTATTTACACCGATGCGTGTGCCAGATTTGTTTTCGCTTTGTATATCCAAACTGACAGCGTTTATCGTCTGTGCGCTCTCTGGGATTCGAACCCACGACCTTGGTGTTGCAAGCGCAGCGCTTTACCAGTGAAGCTGCTAGCTTTTTTCTCTCTCTTATTTGTTCTTTTTATGTGGTTTCCACATAATGGACCAGTCTATTTTGTTCCACTCCTACCGCTTCTTCAGCGAGACCTCTCCCCCCAGCATTCTCACCCCTCCCCTCTATAGCCCAGCTGCCTGTGGAGTTGGAAGAGCTCCAGCAGCAGGCAGATGGCTCTGTAATTAGAAGTGCATCTCTCCATTCCCATCCCACTTCTCCCTGTTAAATCAAATTACAGGCAAAAGAGAAATATCGCTTTGCCGAATTTGTATTCTCCGCTGGCCCGGGACCCGCCGCACCCCCTTCCTCCCAAACGCTCGCGCATGCATGCGCACAAACATACAAATCGTACGTGTTAAAACGTGCGTGATGGAGAGCATGCTGTTGGGTTTGGAGGTATGAAGTGTGTGTTTTCAGTTTTCTGATGTTGTATAATGGATATTAAAACCTATTCAGTTTTGCAAATGAGGTGTATTTATTTTTCCTAACAGTTCGGTTTTTAAGGTAAAGTGTGTTGTAAGTCTAATTATTGATCAAAAATTAATGTTAGAAATCGTTCATATGAGCGGTATGAAATATGTTCTTACCCAGAATGCTTTGCACCATTTGGACTCTGTCTTAGCGATGCTGTCCTCCCTCTCCTTTTTTGGCTCATGGGAGTGCGAGAGGAAGCGCCGACTGTGCCATGAGATGGCCGTGGCGCATTTCCCAGCATGCTCTGTTCTTTGTCCCTGCCACTTTATCCAAGGGGGCACTATGGAAACACGCGTACACGTCATTTGTACTGAAATTTGTGAAGCGCTTGCCAGCTTCAGGGCTTCGTACCAGTTGCGCACTCATGTGTAAACGATTTGTGTTTATTTTTTACTTTTTATTGGTCCATACTATGACTGTTAGTGACTCTTGTTTCTGTATGTCCTTCTGTATGTCTGTGTGACCTTGTTTACAAATTCAGGTGTATGTTGCCACGTCTGGGGACGATTATATCCGTGACAGTGCTGCCTACCCCGGTTCCAAAACTGGTTCCGTGTACCCAGGTTCCTTTTACATGCAAGGTGTGTACGTTTGTATGGAAATAGTTTTTCTACATCTAAAATCTCATTTGTTCATAATAATGTTTATATTTCCACCGCTAATACCTCGGTGTACGTTTTTGTTAGCTCAAATGCATTTGCACACGCACCCAGATTATTAACGACTAAGTAAATTATCTTGTAGTTTTGTTTGTTGTTTGATTTGAAGTCACAAGCATGCAAAAACAAATGTTTATATGGATTATAATATAGCATGGGTTGTCATGTATGCTGGTTGTATTGATCCCATCCCATCTGCCCTTGTGTTTGCAGAGGGCCTCCACTCCTCTTCGGACCCCTGGGGCCCCTCTGGAGCCTTGGGCCAGTCAGGCTACACAGCTATGCTGGGAAATTCAGCACACATCAATCAGACAGGCTCCTTCTCGGCAATCAACCCACCGGACAGGATGGTATGTCGTATGAAATGTACACTGAACGCTAGCTATAATAATTCAAAATACGATGCTATGTTAGCTAAGCATTGGAGCTGACTTTTGTGCCAGAAGTGGCTTAAGTCATTTTCCAAGAAGGTTTGTATTGTGGCTCAAGTCACATTGTCTCAACAGAACTATCCTCTGCACGGAGCGGATGTCAATGGTTTCCATTCGGGCTCGGCAGCCTATAGCCACACGTCCTCCATGAATGGAACAGAAGGCATTATGGGTAAATTACCTTAATTTTACAACATTACCCTCTAGGTGGATCAGAATAAAGACTGGAACTTGTAATTGTTTACATTCGATTCAAAATGAGTTTTGACTGGCTTAAACTTGAGAAATTATTTTAGAGAAAATCATCTTTAGTCTTTCACACACTGAACGTCCTTTGAAATGGCAAAGTAATAGATTAGCATTTCACAAATTACATTGACTTAACATGCAGTAATGTATACAGTAATCAATTTTTCCATTCTGTCCGGCAGCCGGCAGAGGCTCGGTCGCGGGCAGCTCGGGTGACGAGATCGGAAAAGCTCTTGCATCGGTAAGTGAGGATTTATTAATTATCCGTGTAAAGTAAACGACAGATTCAGTCATTCAGAGACACTTACTGTAATTACGAAGTATTATCCGCCATTTCTTTGGACACAAACCTTCCCATTGTCAGCAGATACGGTCATGTATTGTGTGCTGTTTGTCGTTTGACAGATCTACCCCTCGGACCCCAACAGCAACAATTTCTCCTCTGCTCCCTCCACTCCTGTGGGCTCCCCTCAGGGTATTGCAAGTAAGTTACGTTAGCCGACGTGCTACGCAAAAAGCTATCAAATTCCTAGATCAGTTTGTATTGAGTTACCAAGACTAATACATGCATGCAAGGAAAGAACCAGAATCGTTAATCATTTTTCAAAGCTTCCAAAGCTGGCAGATAGAGGGGTAAATGTGAAGCTCTTTAGCACCCTCTGCTGCCACAGTCGAGTTACAACAACCACGTTCTCCTCACCAGGTACAGCTCAATGGCCAAGACCTTCTAGCCAGACTGCTCTGTCTCCAAACTATGAGGGGGGTCTTCATGCACTGGTAGGTTTTAAAGGAACCTTTAAATAGCGTTTGTGTATTTTTGGTACCCCAGGTTTCAGGCTCTTCATTCGGACATCTACTAAATGTTTTGACACATGTATGAGTACATGTAATGTTTTATCTTTTATTAATTAAAACTATTTTCTTAACATTTGAAATGAATTTTATTTTTTGCTGATGTCATTGAGTCCTTATGGGCAGGGCCAGGTACTACCGACCAATAGTATCACGGCTTGTTACAAATGGCGTTTCATGGTATCTTTAAGCTGAATGTCTGTCATTTTCTTCCACAGCAGAACAAAATGGAAGACCGCCTGGAGGAGGCCATTCACGTGCTGCGCAGCCATGCGGTGGGCCAGGCCCCGGGTATTCCTGGAGCCCACGCAGACATGCACAGCCTACTGGGTGCTGTTTCCACCTCCAGTGGACCAATAGGAGGTCTCCCTCAGGGCTACTCCAACCCCGGACTGCCCCTCAGCAACAGACACCCTGCCATGGTTAGCGGATTCTTAGCATGAGCCGACGTTTGAGCGATAAGCAATCGATAACATAAAGTAGTTATAAAAGCAGAAATTGCCTGTGCTTATTGTCATTTTCAAGATTGCGAGAATATATCAAATCATATATTTCATAATTGAACATTTTATTATACTTTATTTATTTTTATTTATTAACTACTTGCAATCCATTAAACCGAAAACAGTTAGTCTCCTTGTCTTATTAGTTTGTAGTCATGATTTATAATTTAAACTGCCAGGCTTGATTTCCCAGGCAATGTCAGTTCGTCTTCATTTGACTTCAAAGAAAAGTAGTTAAACGTAACCTATGATTTCTCTGGCGTAAAAGTTACAAATTACAGTGTGACTGTAGTCAAGCTACTTTGAAACTGCAGCTGCCAAGCTGCTTGTAATTGAATTAAAAGCTGCTTTGAAGAGGTGGATGCGGCGGTACCTTTCTACTCAAGACAATAACACTGCACCTGTGGGTATTGATGTGTGTTGATTACTCTCCCGGTTGCATGACACCACAGGCTGGAAGCCACCATGACGACCAAGCATGTGTTCCTGCCAGCAGCGGCATGCTGCAGTCAGCTCATGCGTCGGGCACCCCCCAACCGTCCGGTGGACCCCCAGAGAGCTTCAACAGTAAGTGTACGTTTTACTTGCGCTTAACTAACAAAGTGTGGAAACGACAGACACAAACCTGAGAGCTGCCCTGGGGTGCGTTTATCGATTTCCTGCCTCTGACTTCAGGTTTGTCCGGCGGTCTGGCCCACGCGACGAATTCGTCAAACAAGTCCGATATCAAGAGGGAGGACAAAGAGGACGATGAGAATTCCTCAGTGGCCGATAAGTCTGAAGAAGAGAAGAAGGAAAGCAAGCCGTCTCGTAACAGACCGAGGTACAAGAATGCTGTCCTGCTGACACGTGAATACAAGACTAATTAAAGGAGTAGCGCACCCCAAAATAAAGGTTCTGTCCATTGTTCACCTTCATGTTGTTCCAAATTCTAGTGACTTTAAAATTATTCAGATTATTATTAGGCAGAATTTTAGTAACTGACATCTTCATCTACTTGCATTGAAAGTAAGTCAGTGAAAGTGAATGAATGGTGACTAAAGAGTTTCAGTCCCTAACTTTCGGCCTAGTCAACAACAGCATGCAAAATTTTCAGTTTTGGGTGAACTATCCCTTTAAAACGTAGGGTATTCTTATGTCAAGAACGGCTAAATGTTTTTGTCAAATCATATAGATGCTCATCCAAACGGAGAGTTTGAAGCAAGTATGCATTGTCTAAACTAGACCTTTTATAAGAAACATTTGTGTGTGTGTGTTTGTGTACAATTGTCACACCGGGCCAGGCCTGATTTCAAAGTGTTTGGGCTTTCCCTGCACCCACTGTACCATGTTTTAAGGTGTTCTCCCCTCCCCTTCCCAAACTCTCACATTGTTTTCAGAAAGGAGGCGTTTACCCATCAGTCCCTTTCAGGTGTATCAGACCAGGGAGAAGAGTAAGTCTGTCTCCCACCATAGAGTGCATGTTTGTGAAAGACCAGATGCAACCCGGTCGAATACTTTAACACAGGAGTGTCAAAACCTGCTTCCTGAAGGGTCACTGTTCTGCAGAGGTTGGGTCCAGCCCAGCTCTTACACACCTGCTTGTAACGTTCAGTCTTTAAGAACTGTTGAGTTCAGGTGTGTTTGATCAGGGCTGGTGCTGAACTCCAGGTGCAACCTTTGACACTCCGAGCGTTTAACACACTGAATGTTATTGGCAAGCAATACGTGTTGCTTTGCTGTGACACGGAAAATTAAAGATGGTTTTAACAAAGGAGGGGCAAACTGGCTTTTTTTTTTTAATTTAATTGACTAAATTGTATTTTGCTGTTTTCATTTTTATCTGTCAAAGAAATCTAATTTTCAGTCTAATCTTCGCTATATCTACTACAGTACCAGAAAATATTTGGACGTCTTCTCATTTTCTGGGTCTTTCTCTTTTCGGTTTTTTTTGTTTTTTCAATAATGAAGTGTTTTTTAACTTGAATAAAATGGTGTTTGTCATAGGAATCATAATAATAAAGATGCGTCCAAACTTTACAAACTTTTCTCTAGTACTGTTTTTAAGAGGCATGTCATTTTTGCAGCAAGGGTAACTCAATCTTACTGCAGTGTCAGACGTTTTTAAACCTGCTTTGCGTTGTGGATGAACTAGCATATTTGTTTAAATTGTAAATACCAAATTTTATTTACACCCTCATCTCTCTCCAGTCAGGACAATGAAGATGACGAGGACCTGCCGGCAGAGGTAAAGATCGAACGAGAGAAGGAACGGCGGGTTGCTAACAACGCCCGAGAGCGACTGCGTGTGCGCGACATCAACGAGGCCTTCAAAGAGCTGGGCCGCATGTGTCAGCTGCATCTGAGCAACGACAAACCCCAGACCAAACTGCTCATCCTGCACCAGGCCGTCAACGTCATCCTCAACCTGGAGCAACAAGTCCGCGGTACGTTCCTGCGTAGTTCGGTTAAAAACTTCGTAAGAGCATTATGGCTCATTATCACAAACAATTAAAAGTGCTCAGTAGTTATGTTACCAGGGTTTGGAGTATTGTACACACAAATCACACCCAGTAGTTGTTGGTCCTTTATAAAAGTTTGAATAAAGTAAACTTTCCTCGGTACAATCAAAATTAAAAATACCATAAATTACAGAAGTCAGTTGATCATGGTTATTGTAATCATCGTTCTTTTTAGTGGTTATTGGACTTACAGTAAACTAACAACGTTCTGGTGTTTGTATTCCTCCAGAGCGTAACCTGAACCCCAAAGCTGCGTGTCTGAAGCGCCGTGAGGAGGAGAAGGTGTCCGGGGTGGTTGGAGACACTCAGATGCAGCTGTCTGGAACTCATCCTGGTCTGGGAGGAGATGGGCGCAATTCTGTCGGTCACATGTGATGATTTGGTAAGTCTGTTAAATGTGATGTCTGGTAAAATTACATTCTTTTTGTGTAATGCAGATAATAGGAATGACAGTTTAAAGGCTTTTTGCCTTAAATGTTTAAACAACATACTAAGAATTAAGGCAATTTCTTTTTGTAAAATGTTTTGCCTGTTCATACATCTTAAGTGCTCATCTACAGCATTTTCAGTTCTACAAAGAAGGAATTGTTTTATTGTTCATTTGTATTTATATGACAATTTGACGAGTGGAGGTTTAATGTGACTATTTTTCATCCCTAGATCCAATGAATTTTTTTGGCTCCTGGAAGAAGTGACCTTCGATTTCTTCCACCGATCTCATTTTCTCTGTGTGCATATAGTGACTTGGAAAGCCTATCGTTTGTAAACTCGAGGTACACCCTCAAACCCCCCGGGACACACAAACCTACCGCCAAAACTGACACGGGCAGATTTTCCGCGGCGGTCACTACGGACCGCGATTACCAGCACAAATGTGAAGAACTCTTTCTCTGTTTTTTGCTTCCCTGAAATAATGGATCGTAAGAATAGATGCGTTCTGACCGCGACAGAATTTTTTCCACCGCAGAGAGTTACTTTGATTGAAAATCAAGACTAATGTTAACAAACGTCAAATTTAATCATGGATTTGTGCCTAATTGTTACGTTTTATAAGACGCAAACTGCTTACTTGTATGGAACAAAGTTGTTTGAGAAGTGCTTGTATGTGAGCAATTTTTTTTATGTGGTTTCTCATTCCCTACTGAAAGGTACAGTCTTATGTGCGTTGTGTAACCAAACCCCACAAGAAAAAGGGGAAGGAACCTGTGGTGCTTTTGAGGACTACGTATCCCAGCATGCCTCTGCTCTGGGCCAGGGCTCTTCCAGAAAGGGAGAAAAGCACACGGGCCGTTACAGCTGACCAGACTGTTTAAAATCGTTAATCTCCATGGAAACGGGAGGTTTGTTTCACACCCCTAGCATCAGATATTCAGCTTTTGCAATGCCATTGACTTCCATTTTGGCCGGTTCGGCCAATCAGAAGAAGGAAACACAAACTGGCGGCTTCTGTTACCATAACAACGCTCAGATTTGAAACTTCGCATTTCTAAACTCGAAAACAAAATTGCCAAGTTGACCTTTTCACGATTTATTCTCTTTTGTATGTTTTTTTGTTTGTATTTTTTTTGGCCAGAAGATTTCGTTTGACCCCTCCCTCGACATCGTCATTGTTGCCAAAAGTCCACCTTCACACATCACCTCACGCATACGTAATGGATGTTATTTCAATTTGAAAAAAATGTAAGAATATATATAAATATATATATTTTTGTTAGTCTATACATTGTAGATTTCTAAATAACAAAAACATATTAGTTTGAAGTGTAGAGTCTATAGCGAACGCTCAGAGACGAGTTTGATTGAAACGGGCCATGTGTTTTTCGAAAGATCATGCATATATTTTCAGAAGCCTAGTATGCACAAGGCCTTCAGTGCGGTAGAACAACCAGAAGAGTCATCAGGTCTTTCCAGAAAAGTCAGTAGGTCCTGCGATGAGGGGGGGCACTAACTTGTTAGGCTGATGGCAGAAATGGGCCCATCCATAAAAATGTTATCCAGGGGTCTATAAATGTTTGAGATGACCCTGGATTTGTCCCCTGAAGCTCTATAGACACAAATGAAATGAGAGAATTGATCAAGGTGTGTTAACTTCAAAACGTGTGAGTTTCGTAAGTTCAGGGAGGAAGGGGTTGTTTGCTCCTGGAAGTGTTTTTGAGGCAATGGTGTCGTGCATCAGACACATTGAAGCTTGTTTGAATGTAATATTCAGATGAAGAACATCAGACTGGCTTACTGTGTATTTATCATGCGTTGTCAATTCAAGGTCTCCATTCTTTTTACGTATCTGATGTCAACATACACCTTCATTAACGTTCCCCGCGTTCGTTGTATGTCATGCGTGTGAGATGATGTTCTGGGTGGTTTGATTTGTTACGTAGGATAAAATTGGTGTTGAAACCTGTGTATTTGTCACAATGTCCACAATGGATGCGATTTCAAGGTAAAAACATTCACCGTAAAGGGGATATACAATTGTGTTGCCCGGAGACGGTTATTCTAACTATAATTAAAACTATCAATTTCTGATAAAGACAAAACAGTGAGTTGTTGAACATTTATATATTATTATATATATTGTGGCCTTCTTATTCTCAAGACTGTCATTTTTTGAGAGTGATGCCTTGTTAGTGCCTAAACTTACTTTCATTGTAAACTTCACTTTTATTATTATTATTATTATTATTATTTGAAAATGCAAAATTAGGTCATCCATCAATTTCCTTTCATCAATTTTGTTTTTTTTCTGGAAGTATTTGGCATATAGCATTTATTCAGCGATTAGAAATGTAGAAAAGCTTTTCATCATCATTTACAACGCTGTGTTTGTGCAACGTTTTGGCAGGTTTAGCATTTTTGTTCTAGTCGCCAATGGGTTGACTGGGGTGAAATTGTTTTTTTTTTTTTTAGATTTGGAGATGCTAGTGTCTCTACTCCTGTGATCTGTGAACCACACCAGAAAATGATAAAGATTGTCATTGATTCAACAAAATGTAGGGGCCGGAACGCTAGACTGTTAAAACCCATTGTCGTCGTATCCAGCTAATAGCATTCATTTACTCCGCTTCATGTGTTCATTTTGGAAAATGTGTTGTACTTTTATGACCCCCTGCTTTCTGCTTATTATTGCCTAACGCTTTAGCTGCTGGAGGGAGCTGTAATGCGATCTTGGTCTTTCCTGTCTGAAATTTCATCGAAATGACTTCGCTCCAAGCAAAATGTTTTGTATCTCCTTGGTTGCTGAAGCTATTTCTATTGAATGTCCAACCGAGTAAACATTTGAATGAAAAATACATTGTGCGCCTCACAGTAAATTCGCAACCCATGAGTTACAACATTATTATAATAACGTGTGTGTGAGTTTTACAGAACCTGGTGTCTTGCTGTAGGGACATGGACAAAACTGCTGTTGTGTCTTCAGAGTGCCTCCGGTTTTTGTCTTTTTTTTGTCTTTGTTTTTATAAATATATATATAAAGTAGGTATTGAGAACTGTCCTGTATATAACAGTAATGTAGCAATAAATGTGCCATTTTTAATAACAGAATTATACTTTTTTTCAATGTCTTGCTTTGAATCTTGTATACCTTCAAATGAGTTAAATAAAAGAAAACATTGTAATAAAACTCATTGTGCTTCTGGAGGAATATACAGACAAAATATGCAAAGGTTAAAACTTGCTTAAGTTTAAGTTTTACGTTTTCTATGGGGGATAAACTGTTATTGGTATTAACTGTTACTATGGTAACAAAAAGTTATCGTGCAAAACTTATATCGTGCAAAACTAAAAGTTTGCAAAACTTAAAAATCAAACTTAGTGATTTAAAATGATCTGTATACCCAAACCCCCAGATGTCGCTCAGCCAATCAGAGTGCGAGAACTGAATAGTTTTTGTCGCATGCATTTCATTGACTATTATTTCTACATCAGTAGTTTTGTAATGTTTATTAACTTATTAGAGTTGAGCTGGTATCTGTTAAATTAGTATAAATAGTTTACAAATACTTAATTGTTTAAAATAACACATAAACAGTCTGCGCAGTTCCAGAATTTTCTATCAGGCTGTTAAACGGGCAGCCCGGGGGTCCTGCCGCAGTCGCTTAATAACTTGTCGTTTATCTGAAAACACAAACGTAGACGACAACATGCAAAAATTAATAAAACTTATTGGTCCAAAATATGTCTCTATTGCCAAAGCATGGTAAGGTAGTTTGTCTCGGATTTACCCAGAGAAATACGATAGATCAGTAACTAGGAGAGTCGATGTGATTTATGTTGAGTTTGGAAGTTCATGTAAAAATGATCTGAACATATGCGCATTTATTGATCCATTTATTGTCATTTTAAACATGTTGCTTGGTGAACTTTTTCATTTTGATAGGCAATATGTACGTTTTGTTTGTATCTCTCCATGTTTGTTTATTTGTGACCCAGGCTTCCCACGATGGTCGGCTGGGGAACCGTAGGTGGCGTGGCTGTTGTCTATTTCACAGACTGGCGTGTCGTTTTGGATTATGTCCCCTATATAAGAGGCAAGTTTAGGAAGGACGACTAACTTCCCAACACCGTGTCGTGGATTTGTGGAAAGCGGATGGTGCGTTTCCCCCATCGGTCACCGGTCATATTGGTTTTAGCCAGTAGGTGGCGCCAGTGGTACGACACAACACGTTAAGAGCTATTGTACTGAAATGGTTGTATAATATTTGCATTATCCTAAAGTATATTGATTTATTAATGTACAAATCGCACTGAAAGCAGCTCTTTGCTTTGCTTATGTGTCGATTGTTTGTTTGTTTGTACAGGACTGAGCTCTGAGAATGAGACATGCTGGTTTGCCGTCATGGCCTAACGCAACACTGAATTTTCATCTGCATATTAAGTATAAAAATGCCATATTTAATTATAAAAGCTTTAATTGTGATTGATTTTTATGAATAATCTAATATTCGTCTTTGCATGTACCGTAACGTGTATATAAGATTGTTTTCTATGTAAACGCCGGTGTTTCTGTCCCCACACTTACAAAGTATTATTAAAAGCACTTTTGCAGCTATAAAATATTGTCTGTGTTGATAAAAAGCAACTATAGGTGAGAAATATTGATGCACGTCTGTAGCTTCCCAGCGCGACTCGTCATCGCAACCCGTCTCCATGGTAACTGTAGCTTCCGCCAAAACCTTGCGCTTATATTGTTGCTGCTTATATTGTTAAAACGATAAAACATCTATTATCCACCAGTGCATATAAATATTAATATCAGATTAAATGTATTTAAAAAACTGTCCGCGCGTTGTTTGATGCACTGCATTTTAGATTTGTGGAAAATGTCATATTATTATAGTTTGCCTGGTGTGTGATATTATAACAACATGGTGAACAGTAGCAGGTCTGTTTGTTGGTCATGCTATTAAAATCTTTAGTTTTTCTGAACAAAGCTTTTAATTCACAGCATATACAGCCCATAAAAGCGACGAAGTGTGTAAATATGCATTAATGTGTGAATGTTATTCTCGTTTCTTGAAGACGCAACGATGCATTTTGTGCGTTGCATTGTCCTCGTGTGGTTACCCGACGACCACAGGGCTTTGTCTGGTTAAGTCAACCCTAATCGGGCATAATGTCTTTCATTTGTCTCATTGAAGGGGGAGGGGAGTGAAAGTGTAGAGGAAGAGAGGGGGATTTAACATTCACAAAAAGGCGACACCGACGGAGAATGCGCGATGGAGAAAAACGAGTAAGTATAAACGCTTTAATACCACAAACGTGTCGAAATGTTGCGACTGCGTTAAAATATACGGCGTTTCACGAGCGAAACGATCGTTTTTGTTCATTTCGGTCGGATCGGTGTCCGATCTGCCGGCGTTGCTGGTGTCACGCTTTGCGCAGCGCGTATAAACGGCGGCGGGTGTTGAAAACACGCTGTTTAAACCATATGCACGAGCCAAAATGATGTTATGTGCTTTTAATAACAAAACAGGATTTATGATTTCATGCATGCACGGATTTGTTTCTCTTAAAATGACAATGGCTACAGATTTGGCTGAATCTCTGACCGGTTTTACGTCGCTCGGGACCAGGTGCGACGTACATCTGTTGTCGTCCCGCTACGAGCGGTTGTGTTTAACGCGTAATGTCGGTACGGATCGCTTATGTTTGTTGTGATCGACCTGGTCTGTAATTCAGTTTGTTCACACGAGTCTTGAGGATAAACGCGTCTTCGGTTTTACCTGCTAGTTGGCGATGCATTTGTTTACACTTTCAATCTATCAACGCACCTCGCGCAAATCCCTTATATTGGTGATATAACGTTGACAGGTCGCTTACATTGCATGCACGCTAAAATATGCATGCATGTGTTTTGTAATGGTGGTATATGTATCATGCATTGGTGCATAAGCGCTTATTTTCCAAGCGGATGAATCCTTCAATGACCAGAAGACGTTACGGCGGATTGATGCGGAGTGACAAAGCTAAACACTGCATTTAATACAGATGCATCAAACATCTACATATCATGATCATTTTAGATCCTGGGTAGATGCAAATTCCTTGGATACAGGAAAATAAAGTGGGAGTGATCTGTTTGGATCGTGTGCAGGGGGAGCCATGTGTGTATAAAGGGGGATTGTCATGCAAAAGTAGGCCCAGCTGTAGAGAGGATTTGTGTGTGTTGGGATGGGGGGCGTTTTAAGCATGTGTATCGCTTTTAAACAGGTCATTTTAAAGCTGAAACCGGCAACTTTAGTCTTTTTTTGTACCGCCATCTCTGTTTAAAACATAAAACTGCAGGTTTCTTTACATACTTTTTATTGACATTTAGACATCAGTGTTATAAACTTACTGCTGTGAACCAGGTTAAGATAAGGAGGCAGTTTTGAACACAGATCTATAACATAGTTACACAAAACAATATTTTTGATCCTCTAAAATGACAATTTCTAAAGGCAAAACATTTATACAAATTGGTTTGTTTGGATAGTTTAACCAAAAAGTATTTAAAATTGTCTGTTTTCTGTGCTGTTTGCATTATTTTATGTAAATGATGCTGTTTTGGTTGTATTTGGTTTGTGTTTTTGTTTTACAGTGTAATGCTGTCAATGTAGACGAAACCTTGTTTTCTCTTTAACCAAATCTTTATAAAAAAAAACATTGCTGGTACGTCGCTAATCTAACTTCTGTTTTCTCATTTAAGTGTCACCAATGCACACAGGTTGTACAGCGTAAAGGCGAGCGCACCTGTTAAACTTACTTGTGTCAAGCTGTCTGAATAAACCTACTTTTAATGTGACCCCGTCAAAAACAGACACGACTGTTTTCTTTTTAGCAGAGGTGAGGAAGAGGAGGAAGAGCAGAGGCGAGAGAGGGGGGAGGCTGGTCGTTTGTATAGTTTGTGGTACCGCATTATTTAATCAACTAAAACAACATCTTTGTTACATGTTTGCACGCAAGCTTGAAAAGCCATCGACCAAAATTGTACAGATGTGTGCATGGATTTTGAACAAGCACGAAATCTTCATGATGTCACCATTGCATCACACCTGTGTCAGAGGGGGCGGGGCTACCGTTCATGACTGCCCAAAGAAAACATTGTGCCTACATTGCACTACATCTAGACAAACAATATTACTACTGTCTCAACCTACTAAAAGTCAAGCCTAGCGTGTCAAATGGACACACTTGGTAGAGCAGATGAGCAACAGCGGCTTACAAGGGTTGCAGTGACACGACAGGAATTTAACTACATGATGTCATCTTGTAAAATATGATGATGTTATTTGATACGATGATGTTTTTTTAGTTAGAGTTAGGAGTTCAATGCAGATCAGAAATGTATTAATATTGCAGTTAATATTTGAAAATGATTTAAACAATTGTGAACTGTTTCCTGTTTGTTCACGTGCGTTAACGTCCAACATTTAAAAGACAACATTTAAAAGATGCAACATTATCGCATTTACATATGTGAGATTTTTGTTGGTCACAAAGTTCACATTGTAAAAACATTATGTCATCATTATGTCATCACAAGCTATCAGGATTATTTTTCACTCAGGCTACAATATTGAGTTCTCATTGCATGGCATTGTGTGTGTGTATCTGTATAACAACTACATTGTCACTACTAAGTGTGGATCCAGATGGGTTTATCAGATCTCTGAGATGTGTCCTATTTTCCCTTCCAAGCCCCACTGGGAAGAAGTTCCGGAGCAAGCCTCAGTTGGCTCGTTACCTTGGCAACTCCATGGATCTCAGCTCCTTTGATTTCCGCACCGGAAAGATGCTTATGAGCAAACTGAACAAAAACAGACAGAGACCCCGATATGACAACAACAGCCAGACTAAGGTGAGGTGACTTCACTCAATAACGCATAACGTACCCGTTGTCTGAACAAACATCTTGTGTCATTTCCTGGTGTGTTCTTGCTTTTAGCTTTTAGCTGCATAAATAACCAGCTAGTTAAGCAATAGACCAGCTCTGTGGCGTTTTTACAGCAGGCTAATTTGTTCTATTGCACGTTTTATAGGGCAAACCCGACCTGAACACATCTCTACCAGTACGACAGACCGCCTCCATATTTAAACAACCCGTCACAAAAGTTACCAACCACCCTAGTAATAAAGTCAAGACAGATCCGCAGAAGGCTATTGACCAACCCAGACAGGTAAATCTATTCTGTACTCTTTAACAGTAGAGCTTATACCCCAGCTAACAATTGTGGCTGGTAAGAACATTTCCCTAACATTTCCGTTTTTTAACAAAAACGTTAAATATTATAAGTTCTACTGTATACTGTTAAAAATACTGTTATACTGTTACTGTTTTTTTCCATGTTTTATTTTACCTTTGTTTGGACATTATTAAGTTTTTATTCTGTAACGTTTTTAAAACATTGCACTGACAACTTAAGAATAACGTTTTGGATATATGATAAGTAATGTTAACAAAATGTTCCACTTAATGTTACCATAAGAGAGAACCTTGAGAGAACGTTCACCAATGTTCTGAGAACGTTTCCTGTTAGCTGGGCTGTCATTATTTGGCCAGACTTAGAAGTTTGTACTAATGTAATTTTATTGACAGCTTTTCTGGGAGAAGAAGTTGAGCGGCCTCAATGCTTTCGATATAGCAGAAGAATTGGTGAAAACTATGGAACTCCCGAAAGGTTTACAAGGTACGGTAACATACCGCAAAGTAAAGTGCGGCACTGAATCCACATGTGGTTTGTTACACAAAAAAGACAACACAACACAAATCAGTAACATGCGCGGTGACCCACAACATGACATGAAATCTAAATAAGACCAGATAAACAAGCAAAACATCAAAGTCAGGGTTCACAAACAACGCTGGATAAAAGGCAAAAGACAAACACAGGGAATGAAACAGAAAACAGATGAACATAATCAGGGCAAGATTGAGTTTACAGGACAGGAAACCTTCAAAATACAGGATAGAATGTCAAAATAAAAGCTTGTGTTTGAACAAAAACAAGACAGAAAGTCCCTAAAACATATTAGTACAAAAACGTAGAGAATAAATGTTTTTACAGTTTTACAGTGTGTTAGTTTTGTTTAGCCTAATATTTGAATGTATTAAATAGTTTATAGTTCAATAGTTAAAAATGTAATTTCTTATTCAAAAATGTTCTTATTCAAAATGAACCAGTAATTTTTAATGCTAATACACACTTTGTATTTAACAGTATTTTATAACATTGTCCCACTGCTGGTAACGTTGCTACTGATTAATTCCATGATAAATTCAATCATGTTTGTATTAAAATATGGTAATATAACGTGTCATTAAAGGAGTGGGCCCTGGATGCACAGATAAGACCCTGTTGTCCGCCATCGCTAGCGCTCTGCACACCAGCGCGGCTCCTATTACAGGCCAGCTGTCTGCAGCTGTAGAGAAGAACCCGGGGGTCTGGCTAAACACGGCCCAGCCCCTCTGCAAAGCCTTCATAGTCACGGACGAGGACATCAGGTATCCCAGATGCCATTGTGGCTCTTTTAAGGGGATGACTGTTTTAAACATGTGAAGTAATGTATAAGATTATCAATGATATAATGATGAAATGATACATCGCAGGAAGCAAGAGGAACTGGTGTACAACGTTCGCAAGCGTCTGGAAGAGGCTCTGATGGCCGACATGTTGGCGCACGTTGAAGAAACATCCAGCGATGGAGACGCCCTCAGAGACGAAGGAAATTGCAATGACGACAAACAGGAAGTATAGCAGAGGTGAGCACAAAACGAATCGGTATTTGAAGAAGGTGTTCCTGTAGCTCAACTGGTAGCTGGTTAGCAGCGCAAAGGTTGAGGGCTCGATCCCAGGCTCAAAATGTGTACCTTGAATTCATTGCAAGTCGCTTTGGATAAAAGCATCTGCCAAATGAATAAATGTTATTACATTCAGTCTATAACATTTAACAATAACATTCATTCATTCTGTGATAACATTCAGTCTTGTGGTGTCAGGCATGTGGTGCTTTTAGCTTTCTCTATAAGCAGATATTGTTGTCATGTTTGTTTACAGGCCATCAGGATGTGTCTAAAATTCCCGAAGTTTCCCAACACGGTCACCCACTCTACAACTACAGCCAGACACGCTCTGACGATCGATACCAGGTTGCCATGATGCCCGTCCACAAGCTTAGCTGAATATCCAATCATCGCCCACCTGTTGGGATCCCACAGAGACTGTTGCTCGGATTTCAGGCATGAAGCTTTTACTTTGTAATTAGATTTTTTTTTAATGTTTTGAATGTTTTCTAAAAGAACAAACTCACAGATAAACTGAAACGCATCAAGTGTTTTCCGAAATGTTTATTTCTGGAGGGAATATTTGGATTTGATGCGACAATCAAGTCAAAAATTCAAGCCTCCAGTCCTAGCGGGTGCTAAAATATTCCACAGTTGACATTAAATAATGCGTTTATGCACGTTTATCTCTGCGATTGAAACAGATTTGTAAGTAAACATAGGAAAATAGGTTCAATTTCAAGTTCCTGCAAAGAGATTAAAACATACTGTATGTTTTTGGCACCGTATGTTATTGTCCGACTATTAGTGCTTTTTTTAGTTTTTTTTTTTTTTTACGAAATCTAACCCTTGTTTTTAAATAACGTTCTAACAGCGGAGAAAAATCAGTATTAGCTGTTTGATACTGGTTCAGTTATTTAGTGTATTAGCCACAATTCTAAACATTTTATGATCTCGTCTGATAGGAGATATTACGAGATATTAAAAGAAACAAAGAGTCAATTGGTGCAGAGATAGCTAAACCTTTTTTTATTTTTTGGAATTTGATGTTTTTAATTCGTGTGGTGCTTGATTCAGTTTCTTTATAAGCTGTTCATACTTGACACTGAATATCATTTTCATGTTGAAAAAAGAATTTGAAGAGATGTGTAAAAAAACATTGCCATGTTTTAAAGCTCTGTTTCATATTCGTAGTCTGTCAGCATGCCAACTGCCAAAATTTACTTCTGTATTTCTCAAAATAAAGTGTTCCTGTGTGTTAAATATCTCCATGATTCTTTCTTATGCGCTAGCAAAATATTAATAATTATTAGCATTAATAATAAAATATTAATGGAAGTATTAATGTACCTGCCGCTACCTGTGTCTGATTTTAGCTTTTTGAGCTTTTTTGAATGTGTGGTAAGTTACATATGTGCTGTTGTATTTTAAAAAAACAGGTAAACAGGAAAGAGTTCAATTTTTTCACCAGTTTTGTTTTGTTCTTTTTTGGTTGTTTTTATAGTCAGAATTACACTGGAATCGTGCACCAATGTATTCCACATTGAGATATAGGAAAAGCAGTTTAACATTGATTTAACACTTTTAGCATGTAGCTTCAATGAAGATTAACCGTTAACTTACCACACGGTTATAATGCCTCCATCTCTAACAGAACAAAGGGCAGAAGGCCAGTCTCTCTCTCTCTCTCTCTCTCTCTCTCTCACACACACACACACACACACACACACACACAGAGTGAGAGGACAGAGCTGAAGTTATACTGAGGTTTTTCCTTGGTTTGCCAAAACTGAAATACACTTTGCCAAATTGGTCCAATGGCAACCACAGAGCTCTATACAAAGGTAAGTGTGTTACATGACTTTGACATATAATAAAACGGCAGGTATATATAATTGTAAACATTGCGATAGATAGATAGATAGATAGATAGATAGAAAGATAGATAGATGTATCTCGTATCTTCAACTGGAAATATGAATGAAGTAATTTTTTTGCAATTTTCAGAAACAAAATGTGGACAAGTCAGATCTCAAATATCTAAAAATGGCCTCATTTCATTGAGTGTTTGAAAATAGACATTTCTTCAGCGTAATTTCAAAGAATGAAAGAGAGAGAGAGGGATTAGCAGAGAACAGCCGGTGTTAATGTTTAATGCTGCGGCGAGTGTATTTATGCTGAGGAAGAACAAAAAGTATCACAGAAGCACATGAGCAATTTTCCTGCTGTCAACAAAACCAAACATAAATGAAATTTTATGTGGCACCGATTGAATTTCAATGGCGTGTGTTACACCTACAGTATTGAGCCAATGTTTGTAAACACTTTTTTATTATTATTATTATTACTCTTTTTGTTAACATTCTTTATTTTTAAACTATTTGAAACTATTAAACAAGACAAATATAACTTGGGAATTATGTTGTGACTGAAACATTCTAGCTTCTTCTAGAATTTACAAACTATAATGCCACTGTGAATGAATGCAACCTCACAAGACTGAAATTTGATCAAATGTCACTCATAATCTTAAATTCTGCTGAGTACATTCCTACTTTTAAAAGTCAATAGTGATATTTTGAATGTCAGTCTTGATACCCAGAAGTTAGCTATTAGCTTAGTAAAGCTAATAGTGTGTTTTTGCGTTTCTCAGGGGGCATGTGTGTGGGTGCCGGACCCTGAAGCTGTGTGGGTGTCTGCTCAGCTACTCCAAGATTATCACTCTGGAGACCAGAAGATTTCAATCCAACTCAGTGATGGCAGAGTAAGAGAAACACTGTTTTAGCCATTTTTTGAAGTATTTTTTTAACAACCTACTCCCAAAGTAAATTTTAGTGTACATTATATTTACATGTATGCTTTTGGAAGACGCTTTTATCCACAGCGTTCAAACTGTATGTTCAGTCAAACCCACAACCTTTTGTTTTGCTACCAAAATGCTCGACCAATCATAGCAACAGAAACTCTGTATATATGAAGTCAGTTCCCTTTAGATTCATGCAGGTGTCCCTATAGAAAACTATTGTCATTCATGTCTTTTTTTTCATTCAGGAGTTGGAGTATTCAGTAGCGCCCCCTGCAGGTCTCCCCCCTCTGGGTAACCCTGATATTTTGGAGGGCGAGAATGACCTCACGGCCCTCACCTTCCTCCACGAGCCGGCGGTGCTTCACAATTTGCGAGTGCGCTTTCTCGACTACAGTAGCATTTATACCTACTGTGGTGAGTTACACTGAAAGATAAACAGTGGCAAGCTTGTTTTTATAGTTATAGCTCAGTAATCTCCATTTTACTGGGTATAAAGTTCACGACACAGAATTTGAGTCGCCATTATTCACTGTTATATTGGCTTCTGTAAAAAAATGTGTACAAAGTTTGCTTGTGGAACATACAGCACGCAGCAAAATGTTTATAATCGGTTCATTCTTTGTGGAACGGTTGGGTTCATAATGACATCACATTTGAACTGTGTCATCGTGTAACAGGAATTGTGTTGGTGGCATTAAACCCTTATGAACAGCTACCCATCTACGGAGAAGAAGTTATTGATGCGTACAGTGGGCAGGACATGGCTGACATGGAACCTCACATCTTCTCTGTGGCTGAAGAGGCGTATCGAACCATGATCAGGTCAAGAGCAACCAAAGAGCCAAGATGGTTCACTCACAAAAAAGGATTTAGTCATGTTTTCAGGACATGTACACAACACAACATGTATTGGGGTTGGTACAGTGTATGGTAAATTCATGTACCATGGTTAACGAATTTAAGGAAGTTTTAAGAATTCCTAAAACCATGACATTTTATGGTTCAAAATGCTCTCCTCACCCGGCGCTAATTCTCAAAAGTTAACCGGTGAAAGTTACCGGGTTGTAACTTTAATCAAAACTATTTGTATAGCAAGGGTACAATCCAGTCAGAACATTTGGTTTTATTGCTCATGTTTATCTGTTAAGGGAGGAGAAAAATCAGTCCATCATAATCAGTGGAGAATCAGGTTCAGGAAAAACCGTGTCTGCAAAGTTCACCATGCGATACTTTGCTGTGGTTGGTGGTGCGGCCCAGCAGACCAGCGTGGAGGAGAAAGTTCTGGCATCCAATCCCATCATGGAGGTATTGGACCACAAGTTCTGACCTCTTACCTTTGAGGTTTCGGTTCAATAAACAGTGGTTTGGTAGGAGCTGTATACAGATATATATGGTAATTTTAACATTTGCAGGCAATTGGTAATGCAAAAACAACCAGAAACGATAACAGCAGTCGCTTTGGGAAGTATATTGAAATCGGATTTGGGAACAAAGGGGATATCATTGGAGCAAACATGAGAACTTACCTGTTGGAAAAGTCAAGAGTGGTTTTTCAGGTGGTAGTTCAATCACACACTATTTACATTAGAAAATGTCTCATACATCAGCTGTAATATTAAGTTTATATTTTGCATCGTCTGTTTCTTGAAACACAGGCAACCGAAGAGAGAAACTATCACATCTTCTACCAGCTTTGCTGCTCCAGGGATCTGCCAGAGTTTAGGACACTAAAACTTGGTAAGAAGGTTCTTCAGGAACACGGATGAAGGTTTGGCCGTTTATCTCCACTCACATTTTGTAACTGCATATCTCTAGATTCTGCTGAGAACTTCCATTATACCAACCAAGGACAGGACATAAACATCTCAGGCACGGATGATGCTGTTGAGCTAGAGCGAACAAGAAATGCTTTTACTGTTCTAGGTAAAAAACACTCTTAAAGATAAAGGTGCTACAAAGGGTTCCTCACAGCGATACCAAAGAAGAACCATTGTTGGTTCCTCAAAGAACCATTCAGTCAAATGTTCATAGAAAAAACATTCTGCCTTTTAACAGTTTGGAAAAACCTCTTTTCACAACAAAGAACTTTGAGTAAAACATAAAGGTTCTACAGATGTTCAAAAATGGTTCTTCAATGGCATTGTGAAGCACCAGACATTTCTAGAATGCTTCAGTTTGATCAGATATGTGTCTTGTCCCTGCAGGTGTTCACCCTGACCAGCAGATGGAGATATTTCAAACACTGGCAGCTATTCTTCATCTTGGCAACGTCAACATACAAGCCAGTGGTCGTGGTGGAGACCGTAGCTACATTGACGTACGAGTGACATTTCACAAATTATTGTGAACTAGCATTTGCTAGCCTTCACCAATTCTTTATAATGACATACAGATGCCTTTAAATGTTAATTTAGTGTGTGGTTGTGTTTTTAAATAAATGCACAATTGTCTACAGTTGTCATAACTAATAAACACAGAACAATATCAGTGCTCATCTTGCTAGTTTGCTAGCGCTTATCAAGCAACATATGCTAATATGGAAAACGTTCTCATTGTTCACACTGGCAGGCCCAAGACCGGTCTCTGGCCATCTTTGCCAAGCTTTTGGGGGTGGAAGGTGCTCAGATGGCCCAATGGTTGTGCCACAGACGGCTGGCGGTGGGTGGAGAGATGGTCGTGAAGCCAATGACAGGCCAGCAGGCTAACGAGGCGCGGGACGCTCTGGCTAAGCACATGTATGAGCAACTGTTTGCCTGGACCGTACAGACGCTCAACTCATCTTTACGCGCACACAGGCGGCAGCCCAAGTCTTTCACAGGAGTCCTTGATATCTATGGGTGAGAGAACCGTGTGACATGCCAGCTAATGCAGAACATTCTTAGAACGTTGGCTAATGTTCTCTAAAAATAATATCCTAAACGTTATTATATCAGAAATGTTATTCATGCGTGGATAGTGTGACTTTTAACTTTAAGGTTAAAGAATTAAAAGTTAAACAACATCAACATCTAAAAAACTAGTATTTTAAAAGTTATTTCTTAGAACTTTCAAATAAACATTTTTAATGTTTCTGTTATTTAATGGAAATGTTATGGAACCACCCTTACAATCTAAAGTTGTTAGCTTAGATTGCAACCTGGTTATTCTGTAAACAGCGGTGTAGTGTTGATTTTCTTATTTCCTTCACCGTTAACAGATTCGAGACCTTTGACAGGAACAGTTTTGAGCAATTCTGTATAAACTATGCCAACGAAAAGCTACAGCAACAGTTTAATAGGGTAAGTTTCCAGACATTCAATATCAACAACAACCATGGACTTATCACCCAAATCATTTTGATGCACTTATAAATATTTGTTTTCCATCTTTTTCCAAGTTAAATCTGTTTTATCCCCCTCAGCATGTGTTTCAGTTGGAGCAGGAGGAATACATGCGTGAGGAACTTCCCTGGAACCGCATCGAGTTCAGTGACAACCAGCCCTGCATCGCTCTCATTGAAGGCCAGCTGGGTCTTCTTGATCTTCTGGACGAGGAATGCAGAGTGAGGAACCTTCATAAGAACTTCCACTCATGTCATAATATGTCCCACAATGCACCACAGGGGAGATAATTTCACACGTCTGTTGTTTTGTAGCTTTAAATGACAGCATATTAATCTATTCTAGATGCCAAAAGGCTCGGACGAGAACTGGGCTCGGAAACTTTACGACCAGCATCTGAACCGGAGCGCTCACTTCCAAAAACCACGCATGTCTAACTCCGCCTTCATTATTTTGCACTTCGCTGATATGGTTAGAAGAATCTACGTAGCATTTACCATCATATATTTTTGACTGTATACATACAGTATATATTATTACCAATAGGTCCAGTATGAGTGTGATGGCTTTTTGGACAAGAATCGAGACACTGTATTCGAGGAGCCCATCAACATTCTAAGAGCTAGTCAGGTATTGCTTACAAAAGTTTGGTCATTTTCTGGTAAACATTGTTTGACTTTATTGACCAAAGTGTTCCCAGTCAGAACTGGTGGCTGAGCTTTTCCAGAAGGAACCAGCAGGGGGAGCCCTGCCCAACTCTTCTCTCCCAAATGGTAGCGTTCGCTCAGGGAAGAGAGCTCATCGAGAACATAAACTCACTGTTGGTTTTCAGGTGAGACACATTGAGTATCAATAGCAAATAACCAATTATCAGCTTTGATGTAAACAAAGCCATTTAGCCATTTTGATATACTTGCAACACAAAACGTTAACAGGATTTTTTTGTCTCTGGGTTCAGTTCCGACAATCTCTTCAGCTGTTGATGGAAACCCTGAACAGCACCACCCCACATTACGTCCGCTGCATAAAACCCAACGACCTCAAACAGTCCTTCCTGTAAGAGAATACCCAGCTATCAATTTTAGGTTGTAAGAACGTTTCCCTAACATTTTCATTAAGTAACAAAAACATTTTGAATGTTCTAGGAACGTTATATTAACATTATTGGTTTGGTTGTTCCATGGTAAATTTGAGTAATCAGAGACCTACAGTGTTCTTAGGTATGTCTGAGTGCATGTAATCTCTATGTCTCAGGTTCGATCCTAAGCGAGCGGTGCAGCAGTTGCGAGCGTGTGGAGTCTTGGAGACCATTCGCATCAGTGCTGCAGGTTACCCCTCCAGGCATGTCCTTCATCTGTCTATATCATCCCAAACTAAAATACTATTGCTCCAGAGCTGCTCCTCCGTTGCTCAGGAGACTTCATTGAGCTCTCAGTTCTGCTTCATTTCAATATTGATCGTCTTAGATGTTTCTTCAACGTGTTCTTAAGAAGAAATAAATACAAATGAGACTCTTGTTGGTGCAATTATAAGTATTCAGGCAGTTTAGTCTTGGAAGAGTTTGAAGATAAATGTTTTAGCTCATATTGAATCTCAGGCTTTTGAGTTTTGGTAAATCTACACACACTCTGAAACTCTAAAGAAGGTTTCAAAGTAATGGGTACTATTTCTGAGGAGAAACATCTGACATATAGAAGAAGTCTTTGTTTGTCCAATCTTTAATCTCACCGCTTTCTTGGAGAAACATCTGATCTTGAAGAGATCTCAATTGTGGTTTATCCTTCCTATGGGATAGCCAATGAAATAATTCCCTCACAACTTCCTCTGATGTTTCTCTCTCCAGATGGACGTACGAAGAGTTCTTCGCTCGTTACCGAGTGTTGCTGCGTGGGTCGTTTTCCCCAGATGATGTCCGGCGCTCCTGTCAGAGGGCTCTTCTTGACCTCATCCCTGACCCAGAGCAGTACTGCTTTGGGAAAACCAAGGTCTTCTTCCGAGCCGGGCAGGTGGCGGTGCTGGAGAAGCTGAGAGGAGATAAACTGCATGCGGCCGGGGTTTTGATCCAGAGCTGGGTGAGAGGCTGGCTGGGGCGTAGATACTATCTGAAGCTCCGCTGGGCCACCCTGATCCTGCAGCGCTATACCAGAGGAACCCTGGCCCGCAGGTGGGATGGTTCTGGTTAGGTTCTAGTGATAATCTTTGGTATAGGGTTAGAAATAGAGCTATAAGTTACACTTTAAATGAGGTTCCATACTTTAGCTATTGCATTAGCTAACATGAATTAACAATCAAACAATATGTTTTTTCTGCATTTATTTATTATTATTAATATTAGTTAATACAAATGCAAGTTATGGTGGTTCATTCTGCGTTAATGTGCAAAAACATAAATAAAATTAGTGTTATTAGTGTTAATAGTTAGTGCTAAGTAGGGTTATGTATTTGTATATATGTATGACAATATGTGTCTAAATGGAGTCTATCAGTGCTCTACTTACAATGTCTGGTCTGTTGTGTGTTTGGTGACTGGTGGGTTTGTGACCTTATTGAGTGTCTGCAAGTATACTAACCTTGAAGAGGGTATTTTTACTTTATCTGACCGCTAGGTTGGCGTGGACTGTCCGGTACACGCGCGCCGCTTTAACCCTTCAGAAGACGTACCGCATGCTGGTGGTCCGACAGCTGTTTGTGACCATCAGAGAAAACGCCATTAAAATCCAGGCCTTCATAAGAGGCTCACGGGCCCGGTGCCTTTACAGACAGGTGAACAACTCTAGGTTGTAAGAACGTTTCCCTTGCGTAACTAAAACGTTCTAGGAACAGTCAAAATGTCCAAGTTTTCAGACGTTGCATTAATGTTACCATTGGGCTTCATGTTATTTAAACTTGTGTGACTTTGTAAAAACGCTCCACCAATAACTTAACAATGATAACTTTGATATATAGTTCATCATTTAAATGTTTTTCTAACGTTAATGCAACAAAGTTTTAAAAACTTTAAGAGAACATTTAGAGAACATTTCGAAAACGTTCCCTGTTAGCTGTACTTTAAGTAAAGCCAAGGTAAAAAACTGTTTACATTGTTGGCAGATGCTGGCAGAGCGGGCGGCGGTGTTCCTGCAGGCGCGGGTTCGAGGCTGGCTGGCCCGGCGCAGGTTCAGTCGCATCAGAGGCGCAGTGGTGCTCCTGCAGTGCTGCGTGCGCAGGCGGGCGGCGCGCAACGAGCTGCGGCGGCTGCGC
>JBAJNP010000705.1:30052-82134 GCA_036877545.1 Yasuhikotakia modesta | reverse complement strand
CATCATCACAGCAAAGCACAGATTAACCATAATGAAACTGGTACAAAATATTTAACATGTTTTAATTATGTACATATTAGTGGGAACAACAGAAGTGTCCAATGACAGCCAACAACAGCCTTTTGTCATTAGGAAGTGGAGGTTTATAACGCTTTTAAATGCAGCAGCCAAACAATTGTCTCATCTGCCATCTGTTATAAACAGTCCTGAGGGGGAAAAAAGTCTTTGCTTTTTTTTCCTTCAAACTTATGTTTTATATTCCCCATAATTAATTATTGCTAAATATTTAGTGTAGCTTTTGACATAAAATTGCCCATAATTCATATATATATGTATATATATTCTGTATATTTTTCACAACTGTGCCCCACTTTTACAGTTATGAAATGTTATTGATGGTAATCACTACTGTCTATTATTGTATAAGAGGGAAATGCCAATATAATCTCAGTTTGAATCACAGAAGATCATGAGGTTGATTTTGACTCCATTATGTTGCAATTAGTCTTATGTCTGGCTTGTCTTTTCCTGGAAGAGATAAACGTTTTAATAATCAAGACAATTTGTAATAGACTCATATTGGTTTGATATTGTGTATAAATGTAAAATAATTTATAATTTTTTAATTATAAATAATTTAATTATTGAAGATATACATTATCATGCATATAAAGCCTAAATGTTCTGTTTTATCACATGTAGCCATTTTAATGTTACTAACATTTCAATGTTTTCAATTTTGAAATATAATTAAAAAAAACTGTATTTACATTTTCTGTATTTAACACATACATACATCCTAAATAATGTATTTAATAATTTTTTTTGTGATGTCCATAGATTGTCTGATCATAGTTGCCTTACTAGTGCGTGACTGTGACACCTTAACGTGTTGCACCAATCTAATAGTTACACATCACACGTTACAAAAATACCAGGACTTTAACTGAATTAAACCGCCACAAACCGCCACAGGAAGCAAATTACTTAAACTGGTACAGTATGACAGATGACATTGCAACTAATGCTGTAAACGTAAATTTACTGAGTTTAGTAAAGTAGTCTTGGGTCCCACATTAATAGATCTCATTAGCAKTGAATTTATTGTTATATCTACCAACTAACCAGAATTTAATAAATACATCCCATCATCACAGCAAAGCACAGATTAACCATAATGAAACTGGTACAAAATATTTAACATGTTTTAATTATGTACATATTAGTGGGAACAACAGAAGTGTCCAATCACAGCCAACAACAGCCTTTTGTCATTAGGAAGTGGAGGTTTATTACGTTTTTAAATGCAGCAGCCAAACAATTGTCTCATCTGCCATCTGTTATAAACAGTCCTGAGGGGGAAAAAAGTCTTTGCTTTTTTTCTTCAAACTTATGTTTTATATTCCCCATAATTAATTATTGCTAAATATTTAGTGTAGCTTTTGACATAAAATTGTCCATAATTCAGTGACTGTATGCACTTTTTACCTCATAAAAAAACCTTTGAAGAAGAAGTTATGAAAATTTACTTGAAACATACTTTGGATTGTATGTGTTGAATTTAATCAGCAAGGAACAATATGCGTAAGACTATTTTTTTAAGCGTTTTTTTAAAAGGGTTTAATCTGCAACTACAAGTAATTTAAAAATACAAGAACCTCTTGTTAGGGATTAAGGAGCCATCTATTCAACATGTTTCTGTTAGCCTTGTGAAATCAAGAATTCTGAAACAATTTTTTAACAGAAATTATTTCGCTGTTTAATTTCACAGCAGGCTTCTGTCTGCTTCTTTTTTTACATAGAAATATGAAGCTACCAAAGAAACGAGGTTGTTCACTAACAGTGAAATTAAGCCAGAGAGAAATTCAAATCCACTTATTCATAGACATGGCAACAAATGAATAGAAAACACACATGAGCAGGCCAGCTACAGAGCTGACATTACAGTGAGCAACACCAGTCATACCCAAGTTGAGGCTTTTTGCCACTGTTACATAATCAGAGAACATCAACCTCACATGGGGCACAGAAGAGTGGAACGTTTGAATGAATGAAGCTTTTAAAGAAATCTTCTGTAGTTGGAAACTGTAATTCTCTGCATAGTGTAAAATTAGTTGTAACAGTGTCAGATCAAGCGATTGATTATTAAGTATACCAAAATAAATCATATTTACTCTTGCTTGCATACAGTATGTAAAACTGCTGTGAGATCATAGTTGTGAGATTCATCATACATACATACATACATACACATACGTGTGTGTATCTATGTATGCATATAACACATATACATATAACACAGAAACATAACATGTAACTAAAGAGAAGAATGAGAGCGTAGCTACAACAAGGCGCCCATTCATACTTCTCAAAAATATATGCTTGACTTTTTAGTTCATGGATTGGCACCCGGATCACCATATTTGGTTAGATGGTGCGCGTTTCGGTGGATGTTCAGCCAGTGACAAAATCCCAAAGTTAGGAGAAGGGCGGAGCGCTGCTGGTGACTCACGTATACTGCACGGGCAGCCGCGCGCACACACACACACACACACACACACACACACACACTATAAATGCTGGCGACTGCTGGAGGTTTGATTGATAAACGCTTTTCAGAAGAATAAACCAACGAGACATTTCTGCGCTTTATTTGGATTATTTGCTGTCATAGACGATGGAAAGCAAGATCACAATGTTTTCTGCACTTTTTCTCGCCTGTTTTACGCTCGTTAATGGATCCCCGGGTAAGATATTGTTTCGTAAAATGCTTTTAACTGTAGCTGTATATCTAAACATATGTAAACATGTTACATGTTACAAACATATTTAGCGTTTGGTTGTGTATTGTAGTGTAGTACGTGACTGCACAGTTGGTTATCCACGCACCAAAGATTTTTACCCACCGTTACCCCCGTCTACTGCATATAATGTAGTGGAAACTCACTGTTTAATCTATGCTTACTGTAGAGAAATAAACTCACAGCAAAGTAGAGTTATAAATGCTATACTATAGTATATGATGAATGCCTGAACCTTGCATACAATGTACAAATTGTCACTAACGTCTTGAAACTTGAATGTATCTTTTACCTTTCCAACCCAACCCTGTAATACAAGAAAACACATGATGTGTGCAAGATCTCACACTGTTCTGCTCTTTATCTGTCGTTTTCAGCCTCAGCAGAAGTCAACACTCTTACCAAAGCAACAGATGTATCCTGGTCATCTTACAATTTTAAAACAATTCTGACATGGGGACCTAAACCTGTCAACTACACATATACTGTTGAATTCGCCAGGCAAGTACCTGTTAACTTCACTCCTTTTGCTTTACTTACGCACATATAGATCATGTTAGACATAGTTTGTTTAACACACACTTGATTAATTCTCTCTTAAAGAGGCTGTGATTTTAACCAGAATTTTTCATTCTGTTTCTACAGAGTTGGTAAGAACAGACAGAGAAACCCTCACTGCATCAGAAGCACAGAAACAGAGTGTGACCTGACCAATGACCTGTCAGATGTCAAGGGGGTTTATTTTGCTGAGGTGGTCTCAGAGCCCCTGCCTGGCATGACTGCTGACCACGAGGAGTTTCCCCTCACCAGATCAAAGACATTCTGCCCTTATAATGAAAGTGAGTGTCCAACCCTGCATGCTTAGCTTGTTTATAGTAATTAATAAGTGCAACATTGTGTCATTTAACACAAACAATTAAGGTCCCTTAATTGTCCACAACAATATTTGAAGCCCCCCCACTCACAATTTCTACCCAATAAGAGCTTGGTGTAAATTAGAAAGATGTATATAATAATAAATGCTTCAGTTGTTTTAGCTTATTTTAATGTCTGTATATTAATTATTTTAAATTAAGTAATCTTTAATCATATTGGGCCTCTGCCCCCTACTTGAGAAACATTGCCCTAATTCTCTTTTCTCCTGTAGCTTATATCGGAAAACCTGAATTCAAGCTGACGTTGAGCAAAGACAAGAAGATTACGCTAATTATACAAGACCCAGTCACAGCTCTGGTCAAAGATGGCAAACCTCAGAACATCCGTGACATCTTTAAGAAAAGTCTCAAGTACAAGATTGCATACAACAAGGCTGGAAGCACTGGGAAAGTGAGCATCAACCAGATTACCAGATGCTATTGAGGAATACATGTCATACATATAAATGCCTTTAGATTTGTAGTCCTCATGTTGCTTTATTTGTTTACAGAAAATACAAATTGTGGATGAAAGTAAGGTGGAGTTGAGTAAGCTGGAGGAAGATCAGAGTTACTGCTTTAGTGTGGCTGCATACATCCCTTCCCGTAAAGGAGACAAGAGGGTTGGCGAGTGGAGTCTTCCCAAATGCTCCTCACAGGGGCGCAAAAGCCTGTATGAGGGTAAGTTAGGGATTCGTCTAAACTTTTCCTTTGACTTTCCACCATTCCCAGTGTGTTACATCTAACAGTATCATAAGAAACAGAGACAGAAGACTAAAGGCTACACTACTTTAATCCTGACTTCTGCCCCGATTTGTTGTGTGGGTGTGACATTGCTAGTTGCTATGAGTCAGAGCCTGTCTGCAGGTTTTGACAGAAAGAAAGGTCGGAGCTGACCAAAAGGCAAAATGGAAATTATGAACAATCCTAGCAACGAGAGGGTGCATGTTTCCCCAGAGGTTTGTTGTGTTCGGAAAAATTTGAGAGTCAGACGACCTGTGATCTTTAGTTGTTTGGTGTTGTTTATAGCTATTAACAGAGACAGCAAGTGTGATGCCTGAGACATATTTACATTTTAAAAGCCTTAAGAAATAATGTAGTTATGCTTACATAATTACATTTTACTCACACAATATTTTGTTGTCTGAAATGTCAGTGTTATGGAAAACAGGAAGGTTGTTATGTGGAAAGGACGTTGTTATGTGTACAGAGGCCATATGAGGGTTAGCTAACAGTGAAAGGAGGAATGATATGCACTCTGCCACTAGTCAGATGATGAGCAGGAAAACACAGCTGTGCTGTAATGTGACTCCATTGATAGTGTGGGAACCTCTGTTTCTGCATGTGGATCTTTTAAACTCACAATATGTCATGCTAACTAACAGTAGAATTGTTACATGAGCAATGATTTTACCTAAATTCATTGTCAGGTTTGAGTTAACATTTTCCTTACATTATACATGATTGCTTTAACCTTGTTAAAATATATGGACTATATTATATAAAAGTGTACTGTACTTGACTAAATTGGTTTAGTAAATGTGGGTTTTAAAACCACACATTAACATGCTGCATAATGCACATTGTAAAGTAAGTTAATTATAGGTTAAATAGGAGCTGTTAAAACAAATTGTAAACTGTATTGTAATGATGTCATTAAATAACTTTATTTAATTTTTTTTCAGAGTATGGATTGGCTGTGGTGGGAGGAGCAGCTGTCATTATACTGCTTTTAGTGATTGCGTTAATCGTCTTGATCGTGTTGTGCTGCAGGCGAGCACGAAGAACAAGAGCTAAAGAAAACATAGTAGTCTAGATTTTGGCATGGAGGAATATAACTTAACTGATTGGCCTCTGAATGGGACATACGGCTGGACCGTTTAACTGTTTCCGTGCTGGAATGGACACCTGAGCATTGGGTGCATCAGATGTTATACATACAGTGGTTTCTGTGAAGCCCTACATGATGTGTATTTATCTGACCTTTTTTATTATTGTGGATGTTTCTATTTGTTCAAAAAACCTTATTTATTTTTTTACTAGCTGCTATATGTATAAAAAGTAATTGTGTCTATTGGAAAGTATTTAATATTTTTATTAACTATAAATTCTGTACTACCTGGAATTCCACTAGCTACATCAAATAAATTATATTTGTCTTTTTCCCTCTACATTTAAAAAAATGCTATATGTAAACACACACACACATATATATATATACACACACACACACACACACACGTAAACCTCTCCATGGATACTGAAACAGGACTCTCCAGGCATAACATTAATTGGCAAATTTCAAGTGTGCCTATTGAACTCAAATCAGTGGTGTTATACTCCTGGTAAGCATGAGTGCTTTTAAACAAAAACATCTAACTTTTGATGAGGTCGGACTTGGGAGTTAAGATTGTGCAACACGAAGTTATTGCTTGCAAGCAGGGCAGAGATCCAACAGTTTTCTTACCTCAATAGCTCACCCTTGTGGTTAACAGTTTAAAAACTAAACTTGTATGTCAAAATAACATTTAGACTGAATTCAAACAATTGTACATTAAATTATACACAACAGTAAATGTATAATTTACTGTAAATGTGTACAGCATTGAATTTAGTGTGCTTTGGATAAGAAATTATCACGCTGGACAGATTTCAAGGTAGGTTTTGTAATTTTGCAAATTATTTGTAAAATAACAATTAAGCTGCTGTTATAAGGCACCATGTATGTACATATATTAATATAAATATTTTACAGTGGATTTCAATCATATCTTCTAAAAGTACCATTAAATAAATAGAAAGACTTGTTACACTTAGTACAGTTTCCATGGTGATGTTCTGATGAGCTTAGCAGTGACAAAGTATGTCATACAATTAAGAATAAAAAAACAGTGATAACAAAACATCCCAGTCATTTAAATATTCCAGTTCATGTCTACAAATTTAACTCACAAATTAGTGAAAACACTACCTTTACACTACAAGTGCTTGATTCTTAAGATATCAAATCCAATTTTATTCTGTACAAAAATCATTTCAGATAATGCACAATTTTTAAACCTCTCCCTGAGAGATATCTGATCCACAAGAGTTACAGTCTCTTCCCTTAAATAAGGAAAAACAGTTATATTAATAGAATTATTTATCATTTTTATACAGATTTCAGAATCTTAAGAATCTATACTGCTATTGCTTCAGGTCCATATGTGTAATACCTACGTGGGCCTCATTCATGTAATCTGTGCATACTAAACCTCTGTGTTAATCATTTGTAAAATCATTCTTACATAAATCCTGACAATTTTATGAATGGTTTACACAGTAGTGTTACCATGAATAAAGACCAAAGTCAACATTATGAGCCAAACGCCACAGTTTCCTTCGTGATGGGTTTAAACTCATAGTTGCCTCTTCCATCCATGTGCAAGTAATACTGGAGAACAGAGAAAAAATGTGTTTATACAACATTACACACTAGAGTTGTCTAATGAGTTTTAGAACCTTTATTATGAAAGACAGGAGCAAAGTTCTACCTCGTGATGTTTCCATAGTGATTTCCTATGGGAGACTGTGAACAGTGTAATGCCAACCTAAACAGATGAAACAGGAGAATACAGCTGAGCTTAGAGAAGCAAACTGAGCAGTTTTATAAGTAAACCCCAAAGGAGCACAGAATAAATTCTTGACATAAACCCCACAGGTGCTCAGAATTGTTTTTGAGGTAAATGCCATAGGAGCACACAATACATTGTTGACATTAACCCCATAGGAGCTCACATTATGTTCTTGACATAAACCCCATAGGTGCTCAGAATACGTCCTTGACGTAAATCCCGTGGGAGAACAGAATACATTCTTGACGTTAAGCCCCACAGGAGCACAGAATACGTTCTTAACATTCTCACGTCTGACAGACAAAATGGAGCATGTTGGTGACCATCTGTTGAGCTCCCATTACGCAGCATGGTGCCAATTCAGCCATGCACATTATTTGCTTGGATTTGTTATATAAACATTTAAAAAAAGCCTGGTTACCTTTCGGCAGTGGCTGTAGATGAAGTCCTCCACATCAACGCTCACAGCACTGGTGCACTCATCCAGAATGGCAAACTGTGGTTTGTGGTAGAACAGACGAGCCATCTGTACAAACACAAGAAGAATGAGGAAAAACATTTAGTTACAATTATGACATCTGGCACTTCTGACCTATTACAGTTTAAGATGTTAGATAAAAAGGTTTAGAGCTTACAGCCATTCTCTGTTTCTCTCCTCCACTGAGGACATCCATCCAGTCCTGCACACTTTCCCAGCTTCCCTCTCTGTCCAGGATATGTCCCAGGTGGACATTGTCCAGGTATTTCCGCAGCACCTGATTACAGTCACATATAATAAATATGGATTCACCCCATACCAAGTACTAAATACTTACCAAATTCCATACTTTATTAATAAATAAAAGTATTTTAAATGTCATTTTTTGTGGTTATAATAGAACTTGATGTGGAGTATTAATATCCACCCAAAAACATTCTATTGTTTCACACTCATAAAACATGGGTATAAACAAATAAACCACAATCCTAACATTTGCTTAACAGATGTTAATGCTAAAATCATATTATGCAGTGCTAAAATGTGTTTTGCAGGTGTTAAAAACACCAACAGCAAGAAAAGCTGCTTTACCATGTCTTAGGTATTTGTCTCTGCAAACTGGTTTTATCATTATGTAAAGCAAAATATGCGTAATTGTTGCATTTTTTGCCTCAGATTTGCATAATTGTATGTATGCTTTGTTGTGGATTTGATTTGATCCACATTAGATTAGCATTAATGTACATTTTAACGTTTCTCATATAAATTCTAATTTTGCTGTGCATCTTATTTATCACCTGACATGGAACTTGAATCGTTACCTGATCAGATGTTCCTTTTTTCTTTTGGTCTTCATGAGTGTCAGGATAAATCACCTGATCTCTAAGAGAACCCAGTGTCATGTATGGCCTCTGAAGAGGAAAGAGTGAATACTTTAAACTCACATTTCATTTATTTACATTTAAACTGCCATAATGAACCTTTCAGATGATCCCACCTGAGGAACATAGAAGAGCTTTCCTCTCTCTGGTTTTGTGAGGCATCCTCCATACAGAGGCCACAGCTGGGAAGCAAAGAGACATTTTAATGAATATAAACAAAGAGGTTTCTGAAGTTCTAGATTTGCTGAGGAACAGTGCTAACCTCTCCTAGTACCCTGAATAGTGAACTCTTCCCACAGCCATTTGGACCACAAACCAACACATTCGCCCCTGATGACACCTTGATGGGAATAGACAATAAAGATGGAAGACCAAAACAAATCTCAGCTTTACAATTTCCTGACAAGTTTAGACTAAGAACTAATAATGGAAACATTAAAACTTTTACCTCAAAGGATAGATCACGGATGAGAATGTCTCCATTGGGTGTTGCTAAAGGTATGTGTTCAAACCTGTGAATGAAAGGATGCAGCTTAAACTGCTGAAATTCAGATGACATGATCCGAGTGAGGCACATTATGCCTTTGCTTTTCTTATTCATTTGTTCTGTGTTGCGTCCTTGAAATGTGAGGATAGTTTCATTTTTACACATAAAATTTCATTTTTTCCTGTTACTGTAGCATCTGTTTTGCAGAAATTCACTGAGAGGTTAATAGCTAACAAGCTAACTATAATGGTTTGGTCGTTGTTTCTTTGGTTTATTGGTAACTTACTTTATTACATTGTCTGCTATGATAATTTTTCCAGACCCAGGAATTAGAGGGACATTCTCTACTGTAGCATCTGTGAAAAAAAAAACAAATCAGGAACACAAGTAATACAATCAATTTATATTTTAAGTACCATCTTACAACATAAGCATACAGAATTATGTTTAAATTGATGCAAAACAATAAAACGTAATGAACGCTAGTTCAGACCTTTGGCTCGTGCTAAGACCATGGTCCGTTCATATCTGCCTGAATTCAGCTGTTTGAGGACTTCCTGAATTTCTGTGATTCGTGCAGTAAACCTAATAAATGGATTGAATGTCAGACCTCAAGAGAAACGCACACATGGTCATGCACATGAAGGGCATGTAAGAGAGGATAAGCTGATGAGACGATGAGAAGATTGCATGAGAACAAGCAAAATAGGCAAACACTCACCCGGACAATCTGGTCATCTCTCTGCCTGCCAGGACGATCCTTCCCAGGGCCTGTGCCAAACTCATCAACATCCTCCCACTCTGGTAGTAATCCTACACCATAAAAACAAACCCAGACATTTAGTCTTATATGTAAACACTTCACTTATAAAACCCTTAATAACCCAATAAACCAATGTTAAAAGACAATTACATCTGTAGAGTTCAAAGGGAACTGACTGCAAGTAAAACATCTGTTTGTTCTCTCACACAGGATTTGCATAACAAATCTGAACTGTATTATGCGGAATAGCAATAGTGTCATTTACACACTTACTGTAATGTAAACTGCTATTGTTAATGTTAGAGCAGCTATTCAGTTTTCCGAAATGCTCTAATAAGCTCTGTTCCAAAACCTAGTGAGCTTCCCATGGAAACACCTTTTTAATGCATTATAGGTATGCTATCAAAAATGTAGGCAACTTGTCATACAGCTTTATAACATGACCTGTTTTGACCAAATTCAAAGGCACCATAATGAGAAAAGAAATTCCTAGAATGCACTGCAACAAGAAAACAAATCCAACATGTGGACGAGATGAGAAAATGAATTTAGATAAATATATACAAACTGTATATAAATGTATACAATGTATGTAAATACCCATTTTTGTATCAAAACACTGATTAAAAGGGTCTAATTAAAAAGGAGCCATATCTTTGTGTGTTTAATTTTATTCTTATTAAAACAGCTTGCCATCAACCTATACTAAAATCAATTGTGAATGAAGTTTCCTGTTGCAGATCGATATTAATAATATCAATCAACTGAAGCAACATTGAGTTTAAATACTAGTAATCTCTTACCTCAAGCCGCTCAGAATATGTGCTGTTGATATGGCGTTTGTTTGTGAGGTCCAGGAACGGCCGGCTTATAACTAGGTAGCCCACCACCAGTGCTATGTCTGAAAAAATTATCAGTAAATGTATTCTCTATTTAACAGTATTTAAATGTGTTTTAACAATGATACTTAAAACTAGGGAGAATGTCACAAGAAAATGCTTAATTTGGATTCTGCTGCCATCTAGCAGGCTGTATGTCCTCACATTTGGCTATGATGCTGTCCATGACACCCATTGAGAAACGAAAGTGTATGAAACGACTCAAGTGGTCAACCTATAAAACATGAAGTCAGATTAAAAGCTTCACCCATAATGTGTGGATTAATTCCTAAAATAACACCAATAATAAAATAATTTTCCTTACCAGTTTCTTGAAAGTTCCATTAATGGTTTGTTTTTCTCTCTTGTTCCCATTGTAGAATGCAATCTCCTCACTGAAACATGCAAATATGTTTTGCTTTTGCTTTTCTTAAATACTCATAAACACAGACAGCCAGGTGAAAAGAAAGAGACCCACATATACCTGTTAGTGATGAGGCGAGAGTTGACGTATCTGTATTCCCCCTCGTACCGCTGCTCAATCACGGTCATCTTGCCAATTGGTCTCCGCAGTCTCGTGAGGAGTAGACCGGAAAGTACCAGATAACTCAGCAAACTGGAAGGACCCTAGAGAGGAGCAGACAGATGTTGCAACCTAACACAGTGAAGACTGACTGAAATAGTTGTGTTCCTTGAAAGCACTTACAAGAGCACCAATGGATGTGTTCAGTTTCCAGATGTAGATCAATATGTCTAGTAAAGGCTGCAGAAAAAGGGGATATATAGAAACAGGTAAAACTGAGAACATCTGACTCAACTGGAAGAGCACATGTTAATGAATGAGAGCCATTGTTTTCCTCATGGTTGTATCAGCTTGAGAAAATCTTTTATTTCTGTAATATGTAAACACCATTACCTTACTGACGTTGGAATAAAGATCTACCACACTGTTACAGAACTTCTCCACATCTTGAGTTATCAGCTGGTCAGGATTTGCAATGCGATTGTCCAGATTGCCAATTTGGTAATATGTGAACCCCCTATTGTAAGATATAATACTGTTAAACATACACCCATGTAATTAATCTTTAACTGTACTGGTAAACCATAATAAAGATTAATAAAAGATTAATTAAAAAAGCGTGATTACAAAAACAATAGAAATAACATATGACTGGATTTACATTTATTCATTTGGCAGATGCTTTTATCCAAAGCAAATTACAGTGAATTCAAGGAATACATTTGATCAGTACTTGTGCTCCTTGTGATCGAACCCAAACAACCTTTGCACTGCTAACGCAATGCTCTACCAGTTGAGCTACAGGTACACTTTAAGCATAAACAAATAAAACTAATAAATATAACTTACGTCAAGTAACCATTGTAAAGGTGACTGGTCAGTCTCACTCTGTAGCATAGCTTCAGTTCATTGATTCCCAGCTTTAAGAAGTTATTCACCAGTGAAATCTGTCAAAATACAATAAAGTACCATGAAAAAAGCAGAGTCAAAATAGCACAAAATATCACACTGATGGGAAAACTATATTAATACAAATATCCTATTATTCTCAAATACCCTATTTTTTGTAAGTATAAGTGTTCAGTAACATGTCATATGTCCACTTACAAAAGGCATGACTGTAATGAAGTTCACCAAGCATCTTTTGAAAGCAGTTGTTGACCGTCCAATAATTGCACTGCAATACACACACACACACACACACACACACACACACACTAACAGTCATTATGTCCTTGCATTCTGTACTCCATACAAGAAAAACAGGATAGGCAACAATTAGGTGATCAAGCATGTTTTACTGGCAACGACACCCAGAAAAGAAATCACACTACTGAGGAGTGTGCAAGTGTAGGAAAAGATGAAGAACATGATTCTTGTAGCTTATCTAAATATTTACGATCCTGACTAAAGATACGATTTATATATAGAAACACACCCAAATGATAAGAAATAGTTTGAGAAAACTACAGTAGAATGGTAGATTGTAATGTAGCATTAGAAAGAGCATGTGTTTTCATGTGTGTAATCTAGTGGCCAGGAATCATTGATCTTACATACCTCTCAATCATGGTCCCGTTATGAATCATCCAGACATCACAGTAGGTTCGAGCCATAAGCATGATTGCAATCAGTACCAAATAGCCTGACTGTAAATACAAAACAACCAGTTTTACAGATGTATATCTGTATATGCAGATGTATATCAAGTATCATTTTTACCTAGATCATGCAGCCAAATAACAGTAAACCTATGAAGTTTAAGAAAGCACCTACTTCCTTGCAAAAGGTCTGTGGTACTAGGATTTTCATAATGCGGTACATGCGGCTGAAGAAGACCTTGTCCACTGCAGCCTTGTCTGTTTTTCCATCCTTCTGAAAATGTCATTGGGCTATTTTAGTGTTTACACTGTATGTACACTTACAGTAATGAGAGAAAATACTGTTATCCTAGGTAAAGATGCAATTGTTTGACACTTAAGATTTAGAGAATACTTACATCACGGTCTAACAGTGGCTTTGCTGTCCCTTTATCTCTATAGATAAACACGTGGGTAAAACATGATAAATCCGTAAGACATGGATTCAGCTTGAGTTTGATTTTCAGAAGCATTTTACCATCTGCATAAATGTGTAACCAAACAGCCATGTGCTGCATTTCAATGATGTTTCAATGTCGAAACGGTTAAATCCGACACCGGGTAAATAAACGGCAACAGAAATGAAATGATCTTACCCAGTGGTTTCCGTTGACAGTCTCTGTTTTAAAACATAGACGGCGAACAGCACCGCACCTGCGATTGAGGAATTGCCGGCTGTCAGATACTTACTAACAGCCGCCATGTTCAATATGAAACCAGGAAGCGACGGCGGGTAATGAAGGACCCACGCTACGTTTCCCAACTTGGACGTTCACTGTGTTGCTTTTGTATGTACCCATGCATAAGCATACACAACCACACACCAATACACACCTTAAGAATATGACATACACGGATGTATATACGAGCGTGCGTTGCCACTATCAGCCACAAGGCGTCGTCAAGGTCACATCATTTTGCAAAGACGCAATCATTTTTACACGTTTGTGATTTTAATATCACCGTGCTTTCTGGTACATTTGCTATCATTGTAATATTTTGTTTCAACAGCAATAATTTAGAAATTAATGTTTGATTTAAAATGTAATTTTATTAAAAACAATCATAGAATTCATTATTTTTCACCAAGATAAACCTCATAGTTAACATATTTTTTTATTTCTTGTTCCTCGATGATGTAATGTAATACATCTGTCTGTTCCAAAGACTTCCAATCTTAAAGTCCCCCAGCCTAACACTGCAATCCCAGATAATACAAGCATACTGTACAACTACCTACCAAAAGATACGTTGGATTTTAAGACTAATATGTCACAGATTATTTTCTTATTTCAATTAAAAGGACTAATTTGTTTAATATAGCTACGGTACATTTCCATTTAAATCACTGTGTTCTAGTTCCGCAGCAGCACATGCGGCTCTAAAGAGGAAAACAAGCGGATTGTGCTGCCGGACTACGTCAGCCAATAGAAAGTTAGCTGTGAGATCACGTGAAAGAGTTTTGAGTCCGTCCCTTACTAAGTTTCTCACTCGTTGGTTGTGATGTGAAGTGTCGTCGGTCTGCCCGCGTATCGTTTGAGGCGGATTTCACGGATTTACACACCATTTTTTCGTACCTTTGCAACATGATGTTCCTTATGAAACATTCAGGTTAGTTTTACTTATTTGAGGCGTCCGATACGCATCGGTTAACTGTTAAATTCTTATTTTAGATGTACAGTAAAATTGGTTAGCTAACAGCGCTAAAACGTAAAGCCGCTATGAACTGAAGACATACAGTACAGCGAAAAATGTTACTGTACAATCAAATTTGTAAAATCATAACGGGTTCATACCGGAAGACCGATAGCTGATATGAAATACTAAAACATAATTTAAATAATACAGCATTGTTACTGAATTATTTACATTGTTACTGAATTATTTACATTTAGACATTTATTTCTACATTTGAATTTACAAGCTGAATTTAAACCAGAATTCTCGCTTTAATTCTGAAACAAATTACAGGTGGATTTATTTTAATCTGGGTTTTATTTTTTGGACGTTTTGCCTTTATGTCCCTAGACATATCTGAATAGTTTTAGTTTTGAGTAACAGGTGTCAAGCTCCTGTTGAATGATAAAGATCTGTGCATTATTCACGTTCCGTGCTTCACGTCACCTGTAGACAAAAGCAGGCAAGTAGTTACAGAAAGAGTCAATGAATTACATGTAAATGGCTGATAGATCAGTGGATAAATGGGTCAGGTAGTTTCAGTTAAAGGTCTTGAGCTCGAATTGTTTTGTTCATCATTGTTGTACATCATTATAATGCTTATAAAGAGCTTGTGTGTTTGTGCGTTTATAGGCTGTAATACAACAATGAACTTTGATTTGCTGAAAACTTAAAATACATAAGCAATCTAAATTCCTCCAGCATATGTTCATGCATTAATAGGCGTTAAGTTTGATGTGCCATTTTATGTAAATGACAAACAGTTTTACTGTCCTGGAAGGAGGAACATGGAATGCTTTCCACTCAATTCTACATCTAATGTTATGGGCTTCCCACAGTGTGCTCAGCTCTCCACTGGCAGGAGGGCGCTCGGATCTGCGGCTGAGGTGGCACAGTAACGGCAGAAGTGGCTGCTGGAATGTTCCGGCAGGGCAGCAACAGCGGGAATAAGCGCTTGACAAGCGGTGCTCGTCTGTCCCACCCCAACATCTCGCCTTCCGGCTCCATTAAAAAACCTCAAGACATGGGCCGCAACTCCAAGACGAACCCCCTCAGCGCTATGAGCTTGGACCACACCATCACCCCCCCTGGAGGAGACCCTGACTACATCATGCAACTGGTCACTGATGTACGCAAGTTTTCAGATGTGCTGCTAAGCCTTAAGGAGGCTTTCCACTCCAAAGGTGGGATTCGACTATCCATTGTTTAGTCTCACTGTATATTTAGTCTTTACTTTATATGTTATTTATTTTTTCATGCGCTCTACCATGCCCGAGTTTCTTGGTGCACAACAGCTGTGGTTGATCCTGTGGTATCGCTGCTTGTTTCACGATGTGTCAGTTTCTATTAAGTGTGCATGTGGGTTAACTGTCTCAGCCCACGCAAATGCAGAATGGCTGTATGCTGTGCTAGTGTTCCTCATTCCCATCACTGGAGGAGTGCCATCTCTGTTAGGATGCCATGAGTAAACTCCTGGTCATCCTGCTGAGATTGGAGCTTTTCTGCTGCACAAGGCATCTGTGATATTTAACTCCCTGTGGTGGAACACCCCCCCAGAACAGATATGACTGCACGTCTGCCTGTAAAATGTTCCTCTATTGACTTTGTCCAGGTGCTTTATGTTCTCATTCTGCACTGTTAGGAACAACAAGTAGGTTTTGTTCCTGTTAGAGTTTCGCTTTTAGAACAACAGTCTCTTGCTATGTTGATTTGCTGAAAGAATGAAAAGTGGTTGTCAAAATCTCAACTTTAATGACAGAGCTGTGGAGTATAGATAGTAACTGGCCAATTTTGGTTTGCGGCATTTACACATTTAAATACTTTCCCATCTAAGAATAGATCCCATCTATTCCCATTTCCTGCAAAGAATATAGGATTTACCGGAGGTTCACATTTCACTGGGAATTATAATGTTTTCTTTCTTTGTGGAAGGCCCTTCATCCAAAATGGTCATGACCCATATGTGCTGTAGGTATAGATTTTGCTTTCTACCCATTTCTATTTTAGTCTCAGCGCTAAGTACACTGAGCTTCTCAAACAAGCCAGTTTGGACACGCTAATCTGAGTATTGAAAACCTCATTTGCCTAGTGTGACAGCTTCTGACAGTATGCACATGTATTACCACAAATACCACCAAAACAAATGGAATAAATAAACTTGCAATTGGTTCACAAAATTTAAATGACTATTTCCTATTATTTCAATCAGTGCTGGAGCCACAGCAAATTAAATTCTGGCTGTTTCCTATTTAGTCTGTTGCCTGGGTGGTTGATGAGTGTTGATGAATGATCTTTTGCATGTGACACCAGCTCTGTCAAGCTGCCCCCTGTCTGATGACACTTCCCATAAGCACATGCTTTGACCTCCTCATCTCACCCTGTCTCCTCTTAGTGGAGAAGATGCTTACTGACCCTTTAAATTTATGGATTCATCTTGTCTGCAGAGATCGATCATCACAGCTTTCCTATACATGCTGCTATGCTCCTTGGCTCCTATTTCACGCCATTATCTACAGGTTAGCCAGCTCAAGAAAGTCAACTCTGCGTGTGCTTATTTACTTCTGCAGACTGAATTCACGTCACGCTGACTGCCTGCTCGAAGCTTTTGTAGCCACAACTTAATCGACCACAAGAACTATTGGCTGGTAAAGTGTTTATCAGGCCGTATTGCTCTTACAAACTTTGGTCACAGTATTTTTCATGTAGTTTTTTTGCTGTAGTTTGTGTTTCTTGTCTATAAGCTTGGCTCATCACTTTGATTAGTGTGACCAAACTTTTCTGAACTGTGATTCCTCCTCCGCCATGAAGCCCCCTCCTCCTGCATACCCCACATTCCTCCAGAACAAACGTTCACTTGTTGCTATGGCGCCTTCGATTGACTGTTGTTAGGTGTGCGACACATGAAAAATGACTCTCAAAAGGTATTCAAAGGCATGTATCACACTGTCATCATTATTTGACTTCCTGGCAGCCGGAGGAGTTTGAAGTGGAGTGTGAAGTCCAAAGTTTTGATAGTCAAATTTTTCTCTGTTTAATGGTTTTTAAACTCTGTCTCTCCGAGCGACATCTTTCACAGTAATACTCTTAGACTCTGTACTCATCCTGTGAGAAATATCAGTAACTTTCTTTTGTCAAAACACTTCTGAGAGCCAAAACTAGTGTGATTTTTCTTTGAATACAGAATTGAGATGTTTTTAGTGTAATCTTGAACTCCCGTGACAGTTGGAGTTTCAAATGGGTGGGGTGTTTTTACTGGAAAGGCTAAATATCAAATAATTCCCCCTGTGTTGAGAACGAACCACATCCAGTGTATTGTGGCATGTTCACGCTCATCATGTGGGTAGCTGAAAGAATGTGCTATTCTGCTGAGAGGAAGAGTATCATGGTTTCTCTTGAGGCCTCTGAAAAGTGTGCTGTGATAACAACCAGGAAGAGGTCATGTGGTTTGGACGTCTTCTAGCCCATTTGTGCATCTACACAAAGTCTATAAACTGATTAAGCATAGTTCAGATAGTGGTGCTCAGTGTTTGTGTGTGCCTCTTATCTTTGGTTTAAAACATAGCTCCAGTAGTGTGGAATACTTTCAATTCTATTGATTATTCAAGTGAATTGGTTTTGGGGACAATGACCTTAAAGTGTATTACAATACCAGTCAAACGTTTTGACACAAACTTGCATATCCTTTATGCATACTTAAAGGCAATTATGCCTTATGTAGCATTATGTAGTGACCAAAAATGGTAAACAAACAAAAGCAGTTATGTTTTGCTTTTAATTAAATAATATGTTTGTAGTACTATTTATATTATATTTATACACTCTGTCAGCCATCATCATGAGGTGTCCCCCTAGATACATTTTTGAACATTTTCTTGTTCAAACATTTTCATTTTCATTGTTGTTTGTCAAACTTTTGACTGGTTAGTGACATTTGTAGTATTTAGACTGGGTGTAAAATGTCTAGTGAGTATTCTGAGTTCCTCTGATGTATTCTTTCTTTTATTTGCGCAATTTACACAGTTTGCATTCTGACAATTGTAAAATCGTGTAAACTGCCTTAGTCCTTAATGAAAGGGTTAGACTTTATACGACTCCCAACTCTGAGGCGTGGGAACTCTTATGGATCTGCGTCCACACAGAACTAGTTTAAAATTAGTTCAGCTCTTTCATATTTCTTAGACTTGGTTAAAAAATAGGTATCCAACAGCATTATCTTCTTCCATCTAGTGACATTACTATGCCTGTAATTACACACATAGTGAGTGATTTACAATTATTTGTTTTAAAGTTTGTAAGAAAATCACTGTAACTTTGTATTTACGGGTTCTGATTGATGTAAAGCAAATGTGGGGTTGTGATGAAGTAAAAAGGAGGCAGCTTTTAGCTGTGTTTTCTCATAGCTGGGCCTGGTTGAGAAATTGTTTTCGTGAATACAGCAGCCTGTTGGAGGTCCTGGGGTGGAGGCCCCTTGCCATATTGTAGTGGTGTTAATCTGGGGATATGGACAAAACCCTCCAAATTGAAAAAGTGAAAAAAAGACATCCCACCCTCGTGTAACGAGATTGCTTCACACAGTGTTGCGGGTGGCACCATTGCCAAAGGCCCCGTGGTAGGCGATATAATGGCTCACTGCGCTTGTGAAGTGGAGGAGAGAGATTTGTTGGGCAGTAACTTTCCCACTGAAGGTGAGGGATGTTTTTGTGTGGGCCTGCGGTTGGGTAGCATTTCCTGGGGTGTGGATTTACAGCCACAGTTCAGCAGATTGGTCATGGTAATGTGCCAATTGGCCCATGAAAACCTAGCAAGAGTGCAGAAGCGTCATTAGTGCTGGATGAAATGTGTGTTTCTTGAGGGTGCATGTCAAATGAAGAACTCGATGGAAGTTATATTGGTTTGGCTCATGAAATATATCAGTGAACTGAAATGCTTAAAATGTGACCTGTAGGTCTAAAGTGGTGTTTGTGTTGTTTTTATTTCACCTAGCATGCTAATGGGACTCTCCAGTCTGTGTTAATTTCCAGAACATTTCAAAGAATGCTCTTTCTGTTCCCATAAATGAGAAGTGGGACGGTTTGAGGAAGGCCGACAGGCACAACGTCAAACCCAGTGGCGCTTTCTCACAGATGAATCACAACAGAGTGTCGCTAAGCTAGTCTGCCGCTTTGGGCAAAGCGAACTGAGGCAGGTTGAGACGTGCCTATTGATTACCTGTTGTTAGCAACGGAGGAAATGCCAGCAGCTGTGCGTGAAAGCTTTGAAGTGCATGATGACATTGTGTCAACTCGCTGGTCTACTAGGAAACATTTGGAACTTATGCTGGAACGAAAAAAGTATACAAGCTCTTCTCAGAAATGACTGCCGTTTGGTTTCTGGCTGTAGGACTATCTATTGATTAATTGAATGAAGGTTAGTTTGATGATAGTTGCATACCATTTTTTGTAGCACAATTTTAGGATACTGAACTGGAGTCATGAATGGAAATTTCAATAGATAAAATAGAATAGCTCTAATAGTATCATGTTTTTTCAGAAGGTTTACCACATGCCTAATTTCTTTGTTGAATTTTTAAGGTTTCGCCAGATAAATTGTGGGACTTTATTATTTCGTGTTTAAAATTATTAAATATAATTTATTTAAGGTACCTTAAGGCACAATCACAAATTAAGTTTGAAAACAAATCTCTCCCATCTTTCTTTTAAATTGTAAAAAGTGACAATCGTCTTAGTGAAACAAAGTTGACTTTTGGGCGGAAGGGACAGAAGTGTGGGATAGGGACCGTTGCTGGGCTTTATTCTCACACTGTGGTGTGAGGCTTGTTGGCAGTTGGGTGAGATTATGTTAAACAGCTCTGATCAGAGACGGAGGGCCGGTGGAAGAGCACCAGTGAAACATGAAGAGACTGAGCGTGAAGCGTGGCTGGGCTGCACGCTGACTGAGCGTGGGAGGGACAGTGACTCGCGGCTGGAGATCTCGGAGTGTAATAGACTCTGGACGAAGGGCCATCAGCAGGAGGCTGGTCCTAAACAATGCGTGTGTGCCCCTCTGGCATTATTTCTACGAAACAATGTCCCTCAGTTTCCCCTGAGTGATTTTCATGCATACTTTTTTTAGTCCCATTGTTTTGACAGCACTGAAGTGTTTGGGGGCCTGATTGATGCATTATTCATAACGGAGCGAGAGCGGGTTTGAAGACCACTGGTTGCTACGCTGGCATGAAGACGTCCTGGGACCCCAATCAGCTCTGACACATGACATAGTCCCCTGTGTGCTGGGCCCCCGATGGGTGGATGAAACATTCCATCTGTCTTTTGAGGGAGTGGGAATCTCCCTGTCATTCAGATATCCCTGTCCTGCATTTTGGGCCACACATTGATTATCAAAGCTCCAAAGCAAACATCTTTAGTTAGCAGTCACTGGTATGTATGATTTCCAAACTATTTGAAGCTTGACCTGAGTAGGGTTTCCCTCTTTGGCCTGCTGGCTGGGATCTGACCCCTCACCACTAATTAGGAGGACACGATAGAAAGATTGACAGCAAGGTTGGGGAAATCTGATGGAAGTCTTTTGTCTGAGTTTTCTGTGAGGGACACTTCAAAGTCAGAAAGGAGAGAGGACACTGAGTATCCCTGAGGCTAGGGCCTCCTCTCCATTTACCGCACTGGAATCTCCTGTAGGAGAAGAGGAGAAGACATGCACCTGGCTTTCCAGGTGGAGGGGGAGGTTAATGTGTTGTTCTTGTCCTAAACTTTTAGTGAACCTTATATGGGATTTTTAAGATTTGGAGTGTTGTTGTGAGAAACTGGAGAAACTGATGTTCTGTTTGTATGTATTATCATGATGCTGTTGTGGTAGCTCATACATAAGTGGGAAGATGATGCTAGGATTAGCTGTGAGCAGGCCCACACAGACTCTGCACCCGCACAACTCCTCAAAAAGATCTACAGATTTGTGCAGATCTGAAATGCCTGGCATTCATACAATTCTACAAATTCTCCGTCCATATTTGTTTATTAAATGTTTTGGCCAAGTTGATTATGCTTTTAGCTGTTTGTTTGGCTATGCTATACTTTATACAGTACATTCAGAATAAACACACACACACACACACATACAAAGCTTCTGCCTCATGTCTGTGGCATTTTGTGCATCTGCACGGTGAGGATAAAAAACAGATGCTCCTGCTGCTATCAAAAATCCATAAACTCTTCACAACATTTAGTTACAGGAGATATGAGCTCATCTGAGCTCATTTAGCACACAGCATACCAAACATATAGCTCATTTGTGGTGAACATTTGTAGATTAACATTATGTAAACTTTAACAACTAAACTTTAAGCAAGTTGAATGAGAGACATTTGAAAAAAAGATTAAAAATATTGCATGATGATCATTTACAATTCATTTTCAAAGGCTAGAATTTTCTTGTTTTTTTTTCATTTAAATGCCCAACAATATCTCTAAATTTTAGCATCGGAACTAGCATGAATAATTTTGCTGTGGAAAAAATAACTTTTAGTCGCTGCCAACTTCAATTTTTTTTATACTTCTGCTTTTTTAAAATAATAGAACTAGTCACACAGACACACTTCCCAAAAACGTTTAGGTAGTTCCAACGTTTAGGTAGGCAACTTCTCACTCTGTATACATGCATGCATGCTGACAAACACCCACACATATATTCAAAAACAGGAGATAAGTCAAATCTCCCTGATCCCATTTCCATGAGAGCAGTAATCCAGTGCTCTTAGTCAGCAGTAATGGAGCTCTGTGCCTCACGGAGGCTCATTCTCAACACGCACCTCACCTTCAAACAAAAAAAATCACTTATTACGCCACGTCTGAAACTCACTCAGTGCTGTTGTCACGTCATGTTTGCTTTGTCTCTCTATTCATGTTTACTTTCCACAAGGCATGTGTCAGGTGCACAGAGCATCTCTGTCTGCATCTCTGTCACACCGTGACCTCACAATCTGCTCATCTTCTTTAACCGCAATGGCTTGCGCAATCACCCTGCCTTCATCTGAGCGTGCCCAAAGCAAACACACTGTTAGGCTGTACAAGTGCATCTAAATCTTATGTGACTTTCTCAGTTTTGCATGTGACTCGGCTTCTTGTATTTTTTAATCGACGTTTCAAAGCAGCACTTGGTGTTGCTCCCTCATAGTTTAAGTTGAGCATCCTCAAAATATGTTTTGGAAGCTAAGCTAACTTGTATTTGTGGTCTCTGTTTTGTAACCCACAGAAACTCAAGAGTGCTCGCAGCACATGGTCGACGAGCGTCTTGGGGAGCTGGTACGTGCCTTAAAGACTGTCATTGGCAAGCACCAGGCATTGAACTCCTCAGAAATACTTGGTGCTGCAGGCACAGTTATCGCCAAAGTCAAAGGTGAGTGTCCTCATTAAGCCACACCCACTTCTATAAATAAAGGTTGCAAAACTAAAACAAACCTGTGGCAGATCTTGCTGGCTTATCCTTATGTACTGTGGTGCCATAGTTTTGCTCAGTTCGACACTTTGCTCAATGTGACCCACTGATACTTTTACATCCGTTACAGTACTTGGTTATGGTGACAACACTAGGCTATCAGCTGAGAGGGGAAGTTGCTAGACAGTTCTCTAAAATTAGTCTGCACAGTATCTTATATGTAAATGAGCATTTAGAATTTCCTTTGTCGGGGTTAATTCTTCTGGCTGGTGCACACGACTGTCTAATAGATTGAGGCTATAATGGGGAATAGAGAACAGATGCTTTCTAAATCATGTTGAGATAATGAATGTATTCTTTATTAGTTGTCTACATAATTCCCAGCTGTTTTCAAACAAATGTATTTGATTTGATGTGGCTACTTGAGTATCACCTTTTGCCACTAGAGGGCCAGTGACCCTTTTCATTAGTTCAAGGGAAACCTGAAGAATTTAATAGAAGATAATATGTAGTTGTATGAAGTATGTGTCAACTCATACAGCTTTCGAGGAGAATGTTATTTTTTTTTCAATGTGGATGTTGAGAAGATCAGAAGACAGAATGGCTTACTGTAGATACTTCTCAACTTCAGTGCTTCAAGTTACCTGTAATACCCACAGCACAAGAACTCCCCAAATTAGCTCCAGTCTGCTGTTTTTTAACATCCTGTGTCCATGTTAGCTTGTCTTTCTCTGGTAGGAGCTTCAGGAAATCAGATGCACATTTTTTTCCACTTGATCACAATCCATGCGGTTGCTTTTTTTAAACGCACATAGTTTTGCTGAAGAATCTCTCAGGGGCGCAGCAATAAAAGTGTCAAGTGTCTGAAGTTATTGAAATTCTTTCTTCCCCCGCCCATGTCTAGAGTCAGTGGCATCTGACTGGCTGTTTCTTTATCTGTATTTTTTGTCTTGAAGAGACTGGTTATCTCAGATATTTTATCCTGCTTTATGACGCATCGTACGCTGATAAAGTGATAAATTCATGCTGATGTTACCCACAACAAATGAGCAGGAGAGATTTTAATCAAACATGTTACTTTTTTTACTTTGGGTGAGAAACTTTTTTGTAATTAAAAAGTTCTATGAAGATTTTTCATGATCATGTCAGGAAATTTTGAAGTTGATTTTTCATGTATGGACAAGAGGAAATTAATAAAATCATGACAAAAATGGGAAATATTTTTTTTTTACTTTCCAGAAATTCCAGAAGTTTATTTTTCTTGATATACTCAACTCCTAAATATTTAATGGAACTAGAAATTGCACTTGTGAGTATTCACTATTAAATGATTTTTAGAAAACCTTATGTAAATCATGAAAAAAATTGTTGCAAAAAAAAGTGTTGCAAAATGGTCAAAAGTTGTAGGAACCGTGTATATAACAGATGATAGCCTCTAGTTTCACTTTCCAAAGTGACTGTCATCATCCAGGATTCTAACAGAAAGTGCGTCTGAAATATATGTCTGCTTTCGAGGGGGTTTCCTTTGAGATGGCTGCTTTCTGGCTGAACGGAGCCGTTCTCATATTTGAGCTGTGATGGGGGCAGAAGTGGAAGCATTGTTGTGGAGCTGCAGGATGTCCTGAGGAAGAAGTCAGCGTTCCATTGCAGGGGCCACTGAGTGGCCCGCCTGCATTCAGAAACAGAGAGGCATGCATCAGGAGCCACGCACCTCTCCCGCTTTCCTCTCCTGTGCTCTTCTCATCCGTTTCTGCTCATAGCTTCCAGTATGAGTGGCAGTTGAGGGTGGGGATTCCCACCGTTGCCGACAGCCACTGGGTTTTGTGTGACATCCAACCAATAAGGCTTATGCGGAACTGGAAACTACAGCAGAAGATGTGCCTTTTTTTGGCCCTAGACACTGTTTCTTCGTATGTCAGGAAAATGTGGAAGTTATGTGCTATTGAATCATTTTGAACTGGGCTGTGACATTAGTTCCTGCAGTATCAAGGAAGTTTTGTCTTTGGTTTATGTGTAATCTGTGCTTTTACTTATCGAGCATGGATGTGACTGGATTTAAACTGAGGTGTGAGTTAAAGGAGCGGGTAAGTTTGGTGAAAGCTGTCTAAATATCCTGTGAATGTTCTAAGAATTTGAGCTTTGTAAGGGTTTCCTGTAAAGGGAAGGCACAGCTAGCAGACAGGAAACTCTTGGTTAATGCAAGTTTCGTAGCCTTGCTGAGACTGCACTTGCTGCCTGTCACATATCTGTTTTCCTATTTCTTATTGAAGAGATTTACGTTTTGCTAGAGATTTAACGTCAGTAGGATGTTGACTTGAATTTGGAGTGATCAAAACATTAGCCAAGTTAAGATTGTTATACTGCGTCATCATTCATTTGAAACCGTGTTGTCGATTTATGATGCAATGGACATTTGATGTTTAGCTAATGTTGCTAACTATTATATACTACTTGTTTCTGGGGAATCATATCCTTAGTACAAAACAGAAAAAGCAGTTAGGTTTCTGTTTAGGTCCCTACTTGCGCTCCTATAGGAAACAAGGGAATTATATTAAAAAAAGTTAGAAAACACCTGAAAAGAAACTGCTCTGCTGCTCTTTTATGTATAGCTGTCCTTGATAGTTTTGTCAATCCCAGCTATTCACAGTTTATGTTGCTGGTATCACAGGGAAATCTAGGCAAAAAGCATTGTAGATCACCATCTGGTAATTGTAGTTTCCCAAATGAGAAGAATTGTAGATTTGTAATTCTGTGAACCTTCTCAAGAGGTTTATTTCCTCCCACAGGCGTGAACTTCAAAGAAGTCAATAAAGAAAACAAAGACACAATTTTTGGGGAGATATATACGACAATTGACAATTTGGCGTTTACGTTTGGCAATGTGTGAGTACCATTTATCTTTTTGTAGCTCTTTCTTTTGTAATTATGCTTAAGTGACACATCTATATAACTGCATCTATATATACTCTCGGTTAAAGAGTTCAGTCACTTTTGGTTTCTGTGGCTTGTCAGTGGAGTGTCTTGTAGTTTACCTTCTTACTGCTAGTAGAATATGCTTGTGCCATGTTGTAGTATTTTGTTAAATGGATAGTTCACCCCAAAATGAAAGTAAAAGTCATCTTTTACTCACTTTTGTCATTTCAACTTATGTTGTCTTTTTCAAAATGTTGTATTTTTAGTGAACTAAAGTTTATCACATAAAATAACCAACATATAAACTAAGACTATGTTGTTCCAAGACTATGTTGTAAACATGTCCATCATTCCTGTTTCAGAGTGTCTGACTTCCTTATGGGAGATGTGGACAGTGGCTTCAGGTTGGGGTTTCCCCAGGCCAGAAGAAGTCATGTAAGTCACCACCTAAATTTTTAAAAAATGTTTTTTTAAATAGTCACTAAGGCTTTTTAGGTTGTTAGGTTAGGTTTTATATACTCAATAGAAACAAGCTTAAAATGGCTCATTGATTTATGCAGTTATTAAAGTGGATGAAAGTTCATGAACACAAAGTGGAATTGAAAAATAATTAATATTAGTGAATGTAGATTCAAATTTGGGACTGTTTATCACATAAAGCTATTATATTAATGAACTTCAGACACAGAAATGTTTAAACATAGCACACAAGTCGTGTGGATTACTTTTATAGTGGATATTTTCCTTTTGTCCTCTTTGGGTTTTCACAGATGTGGTCTAAGCTGTGGTGTGAAACGTGCTGTGAAGATTCAAAATATTCCTTTTGTGTTTCATTTTTCCAGACCCATATGCAAAAAAATGCATATGGGTCTGGAAAAATATGAGTAGATAATGACAGATTTTTTTGAGTCAACTCTTCCTTTAAAGCTCAGATGACTGTTTTGAAAATAACGAAACCAGTGTTTGGCCCCTGTGATTTAAAGAGCAAGGTGCTAAACGCTTTGATCGACTCCAATGTTGTGAGATGAGATAAAAGGCAGTTCAAAACAAGCCCATATCTCAATCCTCACCTCTGTAATCAAACTCATTTTCAAATGAAACGTTTCCCTTTGTCTTGTCTAGTCGTTTGAAAACCTCTCTGAGGATTCAAGGGGATGTAATCAGGAGAAAAATGACCTGGCAGGTAAATAGATCTCTTCTACTGCTGCTTGCATCCTGTTTTCATTGTAGAACTCAGACTCGTGCTATTGGAGGATCGCAAAAAAAATCTCATCACATATTTTTGCATGTTTCCCCTGAGCTTTAAAAATGCAAACATCAACAAATGTCATCCTAGTTTAAATAGGCCACACATTAAATGAGTTGGTCCACCAGAGACATAGATAAGCAGTCCTGATATGGGTCATGCTCCACTACAAGGGTCCATACACCCCCTCGTCCTTTTACGCTTGTGTTATTTTTCATATAGCCTCACATTCTTCTATTTTGCCAAATGGTTGACATTCTTTGTTTTTTTTTCAAATGTTTGTGTGTGAAATGGGAACCACATGTGGCTTATTGGGCGGGGTGCTTGGATTCAGATGGAGCGCAGCTGAGCGGTGTGTGTATGTGTGGGGGGTGGGGTCAGAGAGGTGCGTGTCAGTGTATTTGGCCAAGGTTAAGCACAGATTTTATGAGATGATCTTGCACGCTTAGACGATGCAGTATATCTGTCTAAGCTTGCGCGTACAAATTAGTGCCGCTTTTAGAAAGATCTAGTTCTTTGCTTTTTTGGACCATGGAGATGACGGAGCATATTTAGCAATATTACAAGCGGTCTGCCACTACTTTCCCAGCTGCCGCTGACTTTAATAAGGCTGACTTGTAAATTTTGCCTCGTAACTTTTGGCCTATAAACTGCAAAATTTAAAAGTGGATTTTAAATTACAGTTTCTGTGATTTAGGAGAGGTGGAGGAACCATAAACGTCATCTTGTTTTCAAATGGTACCTCTGTGCATCTACACATTACACAGGATTTAACTGACTTGTGTGTGTCCAAATCCTGTTTTTTTTCCCAAGAGCTGTCCCTTGTGGAGCAGGTGGACCTTCTTCTCCTGAGGAATGACAGTGGAGTGGAGTCTGCTTTGCTGTATGCTAAGGCCTGGTCCAAATACACCAAAGACGTTCTGTCCTGGGTGGAGAAACGCCTCAGCCTGGGTCAGTTTTTTCTAAGCTTAGCCTTTAATGCTATTAATTGCTGTTAAGCTTTATGTTGAACCTTTGTGTTGGGATTTGACAGACATGGAATGCGCCAAAAGCTTTACCAAGATGGCAGAATCTGCAAAGGCAGTTGCAAGTCAACAGGTGCTGGTCTTTTTATGAGGGTTATTTTGATTAAAACACTCTTTCTTTGTTAGTCATTGCTCTAAACAACATTCCAAAGTGATTTAAAAAAATGATTATTATTTTATAGGACTACATGCCATTCCGGGATATTTATGTCTCTGCCTTTAAAAATGAGATTGAGTACAATCAGGTTCTGCTCCAAACAGCTACGGCTCTACAAACCAACAAATTTGTGCAGGTAAGATTAAATGCAGATGGGTCCAAAAATATTTTTTATCACATCTGTGAAGGACAAGTTAATCGAAAACATTTACCACCTTTATTTTTTAAGACATAATACTGTAATCCATGTTTTTTAATGAAAAATTAATTTGTCATCTTCATGGTAGATTAATGATAAATTTATTATATTAACATAACAGTTTACAAATAGTTTACACATAAACATATTTTAGCTGTTTATATATGCATACTTTAGTGTTCAACAGTCACAAAAATGTTAAGACAATTCAAGATTTTGTTCTTCATGTTTTACTTTTTGTGGTTGGATGTGAGGAATGTTCCATGTGTCGCCACATGGACAGGAAATCAGGCGTCTGATGATTAAAATTTACACGATTAAAAAAGTTGTGTAAGGATGCACATTTCTTTATAAAACACAACTGTTAACTATTATCCCACATCTCAGGGTCAGGCTATTGTGCTTGTGTTTTGATTTTAAACAATGTGTTACTGTTCCTAATAAAGTTACTGGCCAACTACTAAATAAATCGAAGTAATAATAGGTTTGTTTATCTTCCAAAGCCAATTATTACTCACATTTGGCATTTAGCATGTGTTAATTTTGGACCTTGTGTATCAGTCTCATGGATGCACAGTTAGTACTTTCTGAAATTAACTTATAGTCCAGGATGCAATATCACGTTTTCCAAAATGTGCTAATTTTCCCATAATTCCCATAGCCATTGCTGTCCCGCAAGAATGACCTGGACAAGCAAAGGAAAGAGATAAAGGAACAGTGGCAGCGAGAGCTAAAGAAAATGGTACTGATGATTATTTTAATTCTCTGAATATTATTGTTTAAGTTTCTTCAGAACACTTTATAACGTGTGTGTGTGTTCAGACCGAGGCTGAGAGCGCTGTGAAGAAGGCCCAGCTGCTGAAGGTGCAGAAGAGGGAGGAATACGAGAAGGCACGCAGCTCCACCAGCCGCACCGAGGAGGAGCAGCCGGCCGCAGGAGGCAAAACTCTGGAGAAGAAACGAAGGGTGGAGGAAGAGGCCCTACAGAGGGTACTGCACAAATGTAGAACCACACTATAAAGAATTTTAAAGCTTGACATTAAATTCCAGTATCGTCATAGACTGCACGAACACACACGCCCTCGTGTTTATTGTCCTGATTTACTAGGAATCAAAGTGGTGATGAGAAACACAGAAGAGTTTCTGGGAATAAGTTTGTGCACAACATCTGTACAACATCTACTTTACATCTGGTTTTCTTGCTGAGGAACAGGCCAAAAATTAGAATACATACCTCAGTTTTGAATTATGCTGCTGCTGTAGCAATTTGAGACAAATTTTTCGGATACTAGATTTATCATATCAAAGCTTTCTAAAAGTATAATTACCATGACGTAGCAGTAATTAAAAACAAATTAAAACAACTACTGACTGTTTACCATAGGCATATAACCATGTGGATTTTCTTGTAGAACTTCAGACATTTAAAGCTGCTGTGTGTAACATTGTTAATATTACAGTATTTTCTACAATCGCAGTGCAGTGTAGAAGCACTGTGGCTTTGTGATGCTTTAAACATTTACAGAATTCTGGCTCAGTCAATGTCATGGCAAGAATGAAAGATTGCGGGGTGGGGTCTGTTTTGGAAACCTATTTGGAAACTGTTATTATTTTTAGTGTGCAAAATTGCTACAGCTTTAATTAGAGCGGCCAGCTATGAACACTGTGCTGCTGTTTTGTTATGGTTGGCTTACAGTCTGTGTTTTTGTGGTGACTCTAGGCAGAGGAAGCACATGAGCTGTACAAAGCCAGTGTGGCCGATCTAGAGGCAAGGAAAGTCATCCTGTCCAATGCTAAGAGTGAGGTCCTCGCTCAGATCCGGAAGCTGGTCTTCCAATGTGACCTGACCCTCAAAGCGGTGCGTATCTCTCTCCCTCACACCATTACTATATTTACTCGGTACATCATATTACAGGGCTTGAAATTTACTTTTTTACTTGGTAGCGCTGCTGCTCCCAACTCAAAAAGTTGGGAGCACCAGCCAAAATTTAGGAGCACCCACCAAAAATTAAGGAGCACCACAACTACAAAGTATATATTAATAGATTTCTTTTATTTAAAAACTACACCAATCAACAACAACAGTCACTTGTTATTGCAACAGATTTTTTAAAATAGACTGACATTTACATTTTGTCAGAACCTTTAGTAAAGTTAAATTGCAAGTTATTTTGTTTAGTTGTTCAGAATCGTGGCAGAATCGTTATCTGTGTTTAAAACAAAAAACGTGATTCTTAATTTAACCTGAAACGACGCAGCTCTACCAATTACAATAATTTCGCAATTTCGAGCCCTGTATTACATATACCTATGTTACATTATAGGACATTGCAGTCCCTCACAATTTAATTATATGACTCGTCTTTTTAAGCAACTGGTATTTCTGTATACTGAATCTACCTCTTTACTTGTTCTAGGTTACAGTGAACTGGTTTCAGATGCAGCAGACCCAAACCGTGCCTCTGCCAGTCAACTATCAAGCCTTGTGTGAACAAGCCAAAAAGTACGAGCCGGGCCAGCGTTATTCTGAGTTTGTGTGCAGTCTGCCCAAGGAGCGCGTGTGGCTGGAGTCTCTGTCTCAGGACATCACCGCTTCCTCCAAAACTGGGTTAGTCACTCGAACCAGAGCTGAGGTTTCCGTGTGCGCCAGAGAGAGGCGTGCATTGTTTGTATCTTCCTCAGGAAGAAAGATGAATGAAACGCCGCTCCTGATGGCATTGTTTACCCGAGACTTCTAGTTTCTGTAATTGCTGTCCTGTGTAAACTTTGCTTTTGAGCTTGACCTCTGAGTCACACCAGCTCTACTCACACGCACATTCTAGACATTACTCAGTGCTATCAAATCTCTTGTCAGAGCATTCACACTTCTTACGTCCGGCTGTTGAATAACACATTACACAATTTCTAAGCTGAATTGTTCAGAATTTGAAACGGCATTTTAAAAACATGGCACTTATTTATTGTAATTACTTGTAGTGAAGTAAGGTAAATTGTCCTAATGTGGGACACCTAAGCTTCAGTGGGTGTGGCTTCCCCCCAAACTAACTAATGGCAGTGAAATTATTTCAGTTGATTGACAACCCTGGTATAAGCATGTGTTTTTTCTCTTTCAGAATGTCCCTTCATAAGAGGTCTGTGGGCAGCACTCACTCATCCCATGGGAATCTGTCCCAAGGTTCGGTCACCTCTGGGGATAATGATGAGGTGGAAGGTACTGCATCCTGCAAGGCCAAGATCGCAGAGAGACGCTCCAACAGCAGCATAGACATACAAGGTAAGAAGTTGTATGTTAAAGAACGTTGTGTTTCTACTCAATGCAACAGACGGAGTGGATCATCACTGTACCCTAGCAACAAACATTCAATTCAGGTTGCTCCAGGGAGATGCTCCCTGTAACTTCCAAATTCCAATCTCTGAAAGATAAAGGCTGTGTTGTATTGTGTTGAAATCTTAGATTGTAAACAGATTGGTATCTGTTAAACATATTAAGGATTGAGACTTGCTGTAATGTCTTATATTGATCGTTGGTTGTGTCAGGTAATCAAAATGTAATCATGAATAAGTGATCATGAATAGGAATATCTAACAAGCAGAATGTGGTTTCTGCAGCACCACCCATTTTCATAGGATGTTGCAAAAATTGTTGAGAAAAAATGAGTTGTACATTGGAAGTGTTTCTGCATTTATTAGACTCCAAGACACTGACTTTCTTTCCCATTTAAACAAAATCTTGAGAAGTTTGAAGTTTGTTTGGCAAGATTTTGGCATCCGGTCCAACCTGTTAGTTTTAGGCTTGACATGTCTGCTGTAGGGTTTGTAGCTGCTTCATCTGCACAGCACTGACTGTGGATCACCTGGTTATAGGCTGCCAGCAGTCAGGATTTAGGCCCAAATCCCAGATCAACCCCAGCTCCTATAAAACCCCTGATGCAGTGATGTCATCAGTCTGTCGGGTTATAGCTTGAGCTCATACATCCAGCAGTATCCAGACATAATCATTGCCTAAATATGAGCTATGAACTCAGTGACATTCGATTTTCATGACTTTTTACAGCTTGAGTATTTTAAACTGATGGGACGTGAAACATTATTGCTCATGATTTCAAATTGAATTATTTCAAATTGAGTCATCATTTAATGACCTAAACAAGACTAAATTAATTTAAGTGTATAATTCCCATTTGAGGAACTTTGTCTCGTTTTTAAATTTAGCCCATGTACAAACAAAATATTTCTTGATTAAACTACCACTGAGAAACCTCAACATCTGACACAAACAACAGTGGTCCGGTTTAAGCTAAGTTGAGGAAGTGACCATGAGATATGTAGTGTGAAACAAAACAGGCTTCTTTAACCAATCACAAACAAACACTTCACATTCTTCTCCAGTTTGAGGCTGGAGCTGTAATGAGCACAGGGGTAAGAAGGGTGATCTTGAGCTGTTGATATGCGTGTTTTCAGCAGGAAGGATGCAGGGCTCTCAGCGGGGCTGGAGCTCAGGCAGTGCTGGTGGAGGAGGGATGTGCAGTGACTCAGAGAGTGCTGGAGGAAGCAGCGAGTCTCGCTCAATGGACTCACCCACTGCCAGTCCAGGTACAGCCCTCATTTTATCAGCATGAATTTTATTAGCAACATATTTTCATACACATCTAATCAAAAACAGCAATTTACAACAAAAAAGTAATAATCGCTAAACTTTTTATAGCTATAATGTAATTCTTTGTGATCATAACATAATGCATAATAATACATAGATAATGTTTCTATAATGAATAATTAAAAAAATGATAATATAATAATGTTTAGATTAGCAAGAATTAACAAAACAATGTTTTAAGCAAGACATACTTGAACAAAATGTTGGAATGTAAAAATGTCAGTGACAGGTGCTTATTTTGTTGAGGCCTGTGTATGTCAGAGAGTGGTACAGAAAACTTGTTTCACTCACACAAGCTTATTGCTGGTTCAGGCAAGTTTGTAAGTTGTTTTTGCAAAAGTGTTTGATCTTTTTTTCATTCAGCTTGTTGGAGAATGAGAGCGAAAGAGAGAAGGGAGAGAATTAGAGAAGTTCTCTACAGGACAGAAGTGAGAGATTTATCTGTGTGTGTGTGTGTGTGTGTGTGTGTATGTGTGTTTTGCTGCAGGGGATTTCAAACGCAGACTTCCCAGAACCCCCTCAACTGGCACCATGTCTTCTGCTGATGACCTGGATGAGAGGGAACCTCCCTCCCCATCTGGTAATGGTTGGTAAAATAAAGACACAATGAAATGTGTGTGTTCACTTAAGTGTGTGGTGACAAACATATACAGGGTTTACTGTATTACATAATCACTGAATTTCCCTGTACGCCTGTTTCTGCTCTTAGTGCAGATACACAGATGTGTTTATTGTTGATATTGGCAGAATGCCATGGTTAATAGTTCCTGTTTCTCTCTTTACCTCTCCACCTAATGTGTTCTATATCTCTGTAATAATTACCCCAGTTATAGTTCAGTGGTCAGTTACTTCTTACAAAGTTACAGAGAATTAATACAAAATATTATTTACACATGTTAAAAGAAGGGAAATACTTTTGAGGAAATGAAGAGAGATCATCAGATTTGGCTTCTAGTCTAATTCTCACACACAGAGAAAAAGGCTGTTGGTTATCCGGTAAAAATAATTGTTTCCTCTTTTATGATCAGTTGGTTTTGCACACCATTTATCAGACAGGAAAAGTAACAGCAGGGTATTAGTAAACAGATGATGTCTTCGTCTATCCCAGGTCTTGCTGAGATGGTGCTGGAAACAGCCAGTTCTCCTGGACCTTTTCGAAACACTCAGATGTCAAAAGCCGCTCACACGCACAAGCTGAGGAAGCTGCGGGCACCCTCCAAATGCAGAGAGTGTGACGGTCTGGTGGTGTTTCATGGGGCTGAGTGTGAGGAGGTATCAACATCTTCATCATCAACAACCAACAGTAATACATTTTACATGAATGTTAATTAATGTTAAGCTCATTATTGCCCTGATCTCTTACTACACAGTGTTTCTTGGCCTGTCATAAAAAATGCCTGGAGACTCTTGCCATTCAGTGCGGTCATAAAAAGCTCCAGGGCAGACTGCACCTGTTTGGGATTGACTTTGCTCAGGTAGCTAGGAACAGTCCTGACGGGATCCCTTTCATCATCAAAAAATGCACCTCAGAAATCGAGAGTCGTGCCCTGAACATTAAGGTAAAGAATCAGAGTTTAAATGTTGAAAAGGTGTAATTTAGAAATTTGTGAGTCATCGTTTTTTGTAACGCCTACTTTCGATGTATGTTAAGGGCATTTATCGTGTGAATGGGGCGAAGTCTCGTGTTGAAAAGCTGTGCCAGGCATTCGAGAATGGAAAAGACTTGGTGGAGCTGTCTGATCTCCACCCACATGACATAAGCAATGTGCTCAAGCTTTACCTGAGACAGGTGTGGTGAGACAACAACTATCTTTCATCTAAAACAACAATCCCAGTTTTAAAATATTTTTGGATAGGGCTCCACTTCCTCTGTCATTCAGCAAAAGTTTCATTTTAATACTTGAACTTTTGGGTTGATTTTCAGTTGCCGGAGCCGTTGATTCTGTATCGGTATTATAATGATGTCATTGGATTGGCCAAAGAGACTCAGAACATCTTGGTGGATGAACCTGACTCCACTACAGTTAAATCATCAGAAGAGCAGCTGTGTCTCAGCATTGAGCTCAAAAGAGTCCTCTTTAAAATCAGAGACCTCCTTCGCCAGCTTCCCACAGCCCACCACAAAACCCTACAGTTCCTAATCACTCACCTGTATAGGTACACAACCATTCACACATTTCTTTCATCTTCAGTCTACTCAAAATTTGTTGTTCATTTTGTTTTACTTGTTGTTAATTGCTCTACAGGGTATCAGAGCAAGCTGAGGAGAACAAGATGACGGCTAGCAACCTTGGTATCATTTTCGGTCCTACGCTGATCAAGCCCAGGCAGTTAGAGCCAGAAGTGTCTCTATCCTCTCTGGTTGACTACCCTCACCAGGCCCGCATGGTGGAGCTGCTCATCATTCATCATCAGATGATTTTTGATGTCCCCCTCAGCCCTGTGTCTCCCACCAGCCCAACGCCACCACAGGTTTCTATGGACAAAGAGTCGAAACTCAGTCGCCACTCTAGATCTCTTATGGACATCAAAGAGGTGAAATGAGATGGAGGATGAAAGTTCTGACATACTGGATTCATTAAGCTCTGTAAAGGATGCTTAAAATATTAATGTTTATTTTTAACTCGCAGAACACTAAAGTCTTCAAGAGATACTCGTCTGTCAGCTCCTCCCAACTGATGGAGATGAAGTCAGGGGCAGACCGAGCACAAACATCCGGTGAGTCTCTGACAGTCAGCATGTGTTTACTTTGCTTATCTATGGTCACCATAAAAACAAAATTAACCCTGTTTTCTTCAGGTACTTTAAACAGGCTTGTCACATTGTTTTCATGTAACAAATGCTAGCTGGCAGAAGCTGTTTTTTTTTTTTAACTTTGCTCCCTGACTTAGGGACAGTCACTGACATTAAAGGCCATTGAATTTAATCTTCTTGTAAACGTGCCTCAGATTTATCCAGTGATTACATCAATGATTGGCTCTTTGAATACATAGTTTGTATAGTTTAAGGCTTAAGAGTATTTATCGTTAGCAGGTGCAGGTTCAGATGTCAACGGGGTTGTCACAGGTCCAGTGGAGGCACAGAAGACCACATCTGTGTTCAGCCGGCCTGGTGCCAGCAGCCGAGTGCAGCTGCGTCCCCAGCGGCCCAAGCAGGTGTCTCGACCCATTAGCATGCCTGTTGACCGACTGATTAATGAGCGTAACAGCCGCAACACAGCAGAGCGAGAACATTCCTCTACTGCCATTCAGGAGACCACCGAACAAGAAAAGCCTACAACACCACGCCTTTCCAGCTATTACAGGAACCCCAATATAGACACTCAGTCACTGAGAAGGACCTGGGACAAACAGTACAGGCATTATGACGTGACGCCCAGAACTGCTATGATAATGGCCAATCTTCCAGCTGCTGATGTGACGGATAAAGCCAAATCGTCAGTTTCTGCGGAGACTGTTCCTGTTGCAGCAAGCAACATCAGCGTGATACCCAACAGCAGCCCTTGTATAACTCCTATAACCTTCAGAGCACCACGAACTTTAAAACCCCCTCCTGGAACTTTCTATAAACCTCCGTCAGGAAGCCAGTTCAGGTCATTTGATTCTGTGGCAAAAACGACTGTTTCGTCTGCAACAACCACTACGGCAGGAGCCATATATACAACAGCCATTACCATAGTAACAACAGCAGTCACCGCAACTGTTGCAACACTCTCCACAACAGTGGCCACGCCCCCTACTACTCCCACAACATCAATGACTGCCACAGCAGTAGCCAAGCCGACTGTTACAACAATGACGTTGTCAGTAGGCAGCGGATCAGCGGAGATGAGAGGAGTGGAGGAAGGACTGTCAGAAAGCGACTCACTGAGCCCTGTCACACTCTCTCCTCCTCAGTCTCCAAGCTCCAGCGCTGAGGAGCTCAGCCCCACAGAGGCCAAGCCCCTCTACCAGAGACGCAGTCGTATGCAGGAGCTAGAGCATAGAGAAGCCCACTTTGTCTGATCTTTTATTCCAGGTGTTCCTTCAGAGCTGAACTTATCTCTTAGGATCTGGAGTTTGGCCTATAGGCCAGCTTTTGTCATGCTTGGTACATTATTGTCTTGTTTTACACTCATTAAGTGACTGTAAGCCCCAGACTTTTTTGATGTGGCTAACTGGTCATTTTAGTATCATAATTAAGTCTTTTAGACCTGTCTTGCCTTGTTTTATTTTTATGTATTTGTATGTAAACTCTCTGTTGTGCCATACTGTATATATGTAACTGTTTATATCCCTTTAAAAAAGGGCAAAAATATTTAGCGAGAAATGAGATTGCGTGCAAAATGTCTCTGGAAATTTTCTGGATAAAAGGTTGGTTTGTTAAGCTACTGTTTGAGCCAGAAAAGACAGCAAAGGTCCAAAACATTTGTGACATTCACTTCTTCTTAAGTGAGCACTTTTTGTTTTGCTTTTTCAAGACTTTCATGCCAAATGTGTCAGCATTTTGCATGCCATGATCTCTTTTCACTGTGATAACACTTTTTCCCACAGAGGTTTCAGGAGACACTGCTTTATCAGTAAAAACATTATATTATTGTATTAAAAAAAAGTTAAATGATACATTTTTCTTTGTATAAACTGAAATGGTATTTGTATAGTATTGTATTGTTATAAGTTCATGCCATCATGCTTTTTGTGATGCACTTGCTAAGCCTACGACTATTTCCGACCTACATTTTTAACATGCTTTTAATGCTACGCCACTGTATCATCATTGCCCTTGCGTGCTGATGTAATACAGTTACTGCCAGGTATTTAATTTGAAGTGTTTCCAAGAAACCAGCGTGCTGCTCATGCATGTTTAAGGCGGAGTAAAGTCCATCTGTTTCTCTTTTGTTTTTGAGTTCTGTACCTTCGTTTACATTTTGTACCCCATCTGTCATACACATCTGACTATACAAACAATTTCTGAGGACATGCGACATCATGTTTGCAAATTAAATATTTAGTAAGAATTAGTTTTATATTTTGTCTGCTTATTTATTAATTCACATCTGAAAGTCGATTAAACATGAACACCAGATTTTTCAGTTGTGTGAAGAAGTATGAGAGCTGCTTTGCCTGTGCAAACTGCCTGTTTTGAGGCGTTGTGCTGTACTTCTTGCCCAGACTTTATGCATTTACTCTGTTCTAAATGGTTGCCCCTGTTTTTGTTTATTCTTTTCTTGTTAATTTACTGGCCAAATCTATATGATTTATATGATACTTCAAATCAATATGATCTAAATGATACAACAAATCTATATTATATTCTTGTCTCTACATGTTTCATGTCTCCTTCAGTTTTGGCTTAAATCTACCAGGAGAATATCAGAAAATGTCAAGAGAATATATTTTAAAAGAATACCAATAAGAATAAGAGCACAAATTGTGGTGGTAGTTATTTACCAAAAGTTTGGTATTTGCTTGGAGTTACAAACCCAAGCCCTGCAATCAGATCACTTCACTTGGATTAATCAGGGGTAGTGAGTTGGGTGTTGCATTTCAGGAAATATCATGGACTGTATGGACTGGATTAAATTTTTATGTCAATGCTAAGGAACTCAAACCTAGTCAGTACTGAGGTAAGTTGGTCTTAATACCGTTTTATTGAGGTCATGACTGCAGTATGAATTGATTTTGTTTATACAGCAGTGAGGGTCTCAAGAATCATAGAATCAGTGATACATAGATAGAATCTGGAGAACATCACTGTTATTGTTGTAACATTCCTGAAGAGCCAAGTGGTGTGACCATTATTTTAATCTATTATTAGATATTATACATGTATTATAGGTATATTATTAGACATATTGGATGTGTTTGTTTTATTAAGTATATTATTTATCAATCAAATTTTATTTACAAAAGATCACAAACACACTGTACACATTTAAATATGTTTGTGTTGTAGGTTCTGTAAGGGTAGAAATTTGTATCTGAACCTGAATTCAAAGAGCTTTAATTAGTGTTTGTGTAAAAGATTACTGCGGAAAATTAGATGTCTTACAGACACATAATGACAGGCCTCCTCTGTACCTCTGAGAGTTTTGTCTCTCAGTAGACTCAAAATAAGTCTGTGGTTCAGCGCTAGGCCCAAATTTTCCTTTAAAGATTTGTGATTAAATTGTACGTGACTAGATGCATTTGAACTGCATGTCTTTTTTTAAACCACTGTTCTGTTCGTAAGTGTATCAAAGGCTGTCAAAAGGCTATAAAGTCTCATAAAATGAATTAGTTTCAAATAATCATTGTAGAGGTTAAAGCTATGGAACATGTAGCTTATTGTAGATTTTATAACAAAAACACTAATTGCTCAATGTGCTCATGAACAAACACATGGTCACATGTAGATATCTTTTCATTCAGTATTGATGCCTAAAAATACAAATACCAACTCTGTAAAGGTTAATTATACAGTTTGTACTACCCAACAGACTTTAAGACTGGATGCATGTGTTGTCATCTGTGGTTTATCATTTAGTTTTCTGACCCCTACAAAAGAAGCAGTGACACCAGCAGTCAGACATCTGCTACTCTGGAAGAACTGGACACTCCACAAAAGACAAAAGGTACAATTAGCCGATTCACTGGAATACAAAACAATCATCATCATGGGCTGTTCATTCCAAAGTCTCAACACAACTTCTATTTTGAGTGCACTGTTTATATCATGATACAGACCTCAGACATTCAGTTCTTAGCACAAGCTTGAAATCCCAGAAAAGGCCAAAGAAATTGTTCTCGTGCAAAATGTTCTTCTACATCACATCTTTGATATTTTAATTGCTGTTATTTGATTATCATTCAAACAGAGAATCCAGTCCCAATATGTACAGTAGTCAGCATTAAATTCACATCTGAGCTGTGTTTAGTTTCTGAACATTACATAGGACAAGCAATGTTTCAAGTTCCTGAGTTCTTTGTATAACAGTACTGCTTGTATCAATCCTGTAGAGTCTGTAGAGATAAAATCACAGAAGAGAATATAAAGAAACCTTTTATTCTTAAATTGTCTTTAAGAAAAATTGTTGTTTATTCTTAAATCTTAAAATTCTTGTATATTCTATAGAGAATATAAAAACTGTTCAATCCAATCCTTACTCCCAGTCATGCTGTTGTACAAAATTTTAGTAGGACAAATTGCTGCCTGATAGGAATGTACAGTACCTAAAATATGTAATTTCCTGTCAAATCCACCCAAGTTAAATCCTTTGTTACCATCTGTCTGTGTTTTTTTGCACATAATTTCTGTAAATGCAGGTCATTTTCTCAGCATGCATTTGCCCTCGACAGGCATCCTGTCTTGGATCCAAAGGATTTTCTGGAAAGCTAACACTTGTTTCCATCACCAAACCCGAGGAGAGTTGTGCGGGGTCATTTTCCACTACCACCACTTAATGTGAGTCAAGCATTTCCTCAGTGCAAACTCAGTCAGGAGGTATTTCGAAAATGTTTTCCAGAGGACAGAACGCTTTTCAAATATGAGGATCATTAATGTCTTTTTGCAGTAGGTTCAAAATAACTTACAATTAGGCTTGTTTTTTTATTTTTTATTTCCCTTAATAATTAGTTATTAAGTTATTTAGTTATTTATCTCATTTAATTATCTTATTTAATATTTGAGAACCTAAAACTAAACCTAAGTTATAAAATTTCAGCCATCCTGTTTATCAGTGTAGCTGGATTTACAGTATACTTTATTAAGCATCTCTCACTCTCTTGCTAGCCTTGTTCGGTTCTACGCAGATTTTAAGGCACTTCAATTTATTGATACTAAGTTCCATTAGCTTGGTCATCTATGGCAAGAATTCTCCATCATGAGCAACTTCAGGAGACACTGTGTATCAATCCTGGACTGGTGGTATGTAGGGTGGGTAGCGCTTTCTGCTCTCTGACCCACTAACCCTTCACTCAGAGTAACTGGATGGGACCTCTTTTAATGGATCTGAATGATGGATGAAGAAAGTGGGCATTTCCTCTTATGTACTTCCACTCCCCTCGTACCTGTTTCCTTTTCCTGCTCTCTATAATGGGCTGATGACTCTTTTTAAAAAAAAAAATTATACCAGTGACAGTCCTAAAGGCAACTCATAACTAAGTTATGTCAACATTTCCTCCACACACGACTCCACACTTTGTGACCCTTCAACACAGAGTATTTACTGCTGAGTGACAAAACTTGTCAGAAAGGAATTCTATGATCGAGTGTGCCATTGAACCACTTTATCGGCACTGTTGTCTTCAAAGTGAATATATGTCAAAGTCATTATACATGCTGTTCAGCAATCTGCTGTAATGTTAAGAATGCTTCATTTAAGAAGGCATGGAATGCATTTCATCTCATGTGTATGTATGTAGGCCCTACAAAAGCAGGGTATTAGGAGGAAGGAAAAATATTTGTATTTCTGTGATTGCATATCAGTTCAAACCTGTAAAAGTTTGGCAATATTTTATAAAGCCCTAGCAAACAATCTCCAAATTCCATGTGGGCCTAGAGTGATGATGTAATGTACATAGTAATTAAAGTAACCTGTAACTAATGTTGCATGTCAACATTAAAATTAGTAAAAAATCATGTTTTGTAGCAGTTGCATAGCAACACCTTGACAACTATGAAAGCACTGCTCATTTATATAGTTTTCAGAACATGTAAAACGCAATGTTGACCTCTTCTCTTTGCATTCATGTTGGCATTTAGTTAAATTAATTATGTTCTACATGAAGATACTATACAGTCTCTTTCTAACAGCTGAGCACATCCTTGATGACAAGATACCAAAGCCATTTCTGCTGAGTGATGCTGGACTTTCTCAGGCTGTGGTGGATAAGCACAGAAATGCAAAAATGCAAAAAAGTGGAGCCGGAAACCTGGAGTAATGGTTCCAGAACTATGCTTGGTCAAAACACATTAACTGCTTCTGTTTTGAAATTGTTTTTATAAAAATGCTCTGTCACCGTTTAACCTGAAGGTTGTTGGCTCCACTGCAGAAGGAATTTACTAAGTCACATCCTAAAACAATTGTAAGGGGGCAAACTAGACATTTGCAAAGAAACAGCAAAGGTTATGGGTTCAAAGGTTATGTGGTGTTTTGTAGCAGACACTGACTCTACAAACCTTTCCTGAGGTTTTATGTCATGTCTTGGTGACGTAGGTCTTTTGTTATCTGTTGGCCTCTTGCACACATGGTGATTTATGGACTCAGCTCCATTGTCTCAGCAGAAATATGAATCTAAGACACTTAAGTGTGCTGCTTTGAAGCTACACCTACAGTAAGTGCTCCACAACCTACAATGTTGTGATACAATATCTTGTATGTAGCTGCAACAAACGTCAATGCATACCGGTGCATAAGTCTGCATTGTAATGAGTGTTTCAACACAATTTTTTAAAATAATATCATTAATGTGTCTGAAAAGATCTCACACTACTGCAGGTGCAAACTCCAAATTGTAAAGTTTTTTTTTTTACAAATTGTCAACTCCAAATTTTTAGTTTTGTTAATTAGCTTGTTAATTTAGCCACAAAAGCCACAAAAGAACATTACCAGCCACAAAAGAACATTACCAGAATGTTAATGCCTAATTCAAACCTTAAAAACTAGTGTGAATGTAGAATGTTGTAGAATGTTCTAGGCACCAAATGAGAACTTTCCATTTCTCAGAAAAATCAGAAAAATATAGAAAAATCTATATCTAAATCTAATGTAGATTTAGATATAGAAAAATCTTGTGTACCATAATGCTCTGGGAAGAAAAATGGTGGAGATACAGCATTTGGTTAAAATCTTTGGCTTTAACTTGTTTAAAAGGGCAATATTTTTTATTGCAATATGCGCTTTGTTATTGAAACACATAGCACTTGTTACCTGATTGTGTACTTTACTAAACTAGCAATATGGATTTTGAAACAGACCTACTTACCTGCTATGAATCGGCTATAAACACCACTGATGAAACAACAATGCTTATCAGCTTGTTAGTCTTTACCTCTCTCTTTCTCTTACTCTTTCTTTTACTGTCTCTCTCTCTGTCTCTCTCTCTAAATTTGATGTATATAAACATTTTTCATTGTTTACGTCATGTGCAAGTCATTTTCTGTGAATGTGTAATAGGTTATGTTGTTAGAATATTGATATAAATACTCAAATTTCTTTCTCTGTTTCTGGATAGGCACTCAGTGGGGCTAGACCTGCACTTCTGGTCTTGAGTGTCTAGAAGACAGCTTCAGTTCCTCTCTCTCTTTCTACAGCCTTATTTTAGCATCCAGAAAGCGTCTTGCTTCCCTTCAGATCTTTTTTAGTTTAAAATTGAGGAGTGATGCTTGGAAAATGCGTTACTTCCTCATGTGTGGGTAATTTTTTATCACATCAATACAATCTAATTTTGAGTATGTCAGCGAAATGCAAGCTTTTCATAAGACGCACACACACAATGCATGTGTACACATGTAGGTATATATAAAATATATTAGGTAATTAGGTATATATGAATAAGGTATATATAAAATATATATTATATATACCTAATATATATCACTTTTATGTTGACCTTCCACTGAGGTCACATTCTGTGGGTGGAGCAAAATAATAATTTTCCTTTTGCTTGGGTGACAGAAAGCCTGGACAGCTAATATTATCACCCATTAAATCCATCTTTTATGAGTGTGTAGGTCTGCCTCTGAATAACAAAGTATATCAACTGGGGAGGAAATGTATTAGTTTAGCCGTGGTTAAGCAATGAGTCATTCACCACAATGAAAGCCTCTATGGAAATCTTAATGTTTTCACCTAGTTATCTTGACATGACTACATATTATGGGTATCGTGGTATTAGAGTTCGTGACCCATTGAGAAGTTCTGGATCTCACGTTCACCCCGATAGCCTGTTGATCTCATATTTTGACAGAGAGCAGTGTTTGCTAGCCATTGTAAGTTCAGACTGGAGATGAATACATCTGGAAGTGTAGCATCTGGAAAACTCTCCATCTGTGAGAGAAAACTTGCACCTCCCAGGAATTCTCTGTGATTAATTTCTCTCAGCATGTTGTTAACATTAGAGATAACATCAGTTGACAATATGTTTTAAATACCTTTTTATGATATTGTTTTTGTTTCAAAGCACTCTCTTGAGAAACAGTATGCTGGAAATATGACCTCACTCTCCAATCCAGTACACAGCAATAGATCTACCACAAGGAAAGAGCACAGACTTTTCTATTATAACTGTGTTCCTCTATTATACGAATATATAGACTTTAATTTATTTGTAAAGAGGACATTAACTATTGCAGAGATATAAATGATATTAACTGATATTTTAGTTGCCATATGTTTATGTGCGAAATTTGCCTGTAACAATTATAGTTAACCTGCTGATTTACAATTCTTTATTTAAGAATATAATACAGAATAAGAATATCTATAACTAAATTTCTCACTACAATTTTTTATTCCACATCTTGGAAAAAGAGTTTATTTAGGGCTATATTTATAAAGGTATATATTTATACCTATAAGTATACTTTTATACTTTTATGAAGGCTATATTTGTTAAATTATTTAGATCTTTGGGCTGACTTGTATTTTAAGTAGAGTCACACACATTTAATTTTTCCCTTACAGACATAACAATGTGTTTGAATTTTTTTGGCCTGTATTACATTGAAATGGCACAAACACTGACTAAAATTATGTTTCATTAACAGCTTGCAGAGATCCTAAGGCTTGATGCGGTTGATGTCATTTATGTCAGCTCATGTCTCCTCAGTGTTAGATCTGATCTGTGGCTACCTGTGAGTAAAGGTACCCTGTGTTCTATCTCTTGCGCATGCTCCCCAGACACCCCAGACTCCCCTTCTGTCAAAAAGATTTTGAAGAGTGTAAGACAGTATAAACATCCCCCCACTCTAACACATGCACTGTCCCTGTAACTATTGTTAATCAAATGATACAGGCAGTCCATGTGGTATCCATGTGGTGGCCATTAATCATCACCAAGTCATACACAAAGCAGGCTTGAGTTTAGCTTTGAATTATAATATTATCATAATGTATTAAACAAATAAATAATCACTCACTTAATAATAAAAAAAAATCAATTATTTAATGTTTCAATGTATTCAGCAACAGTTATAATTGAACATTAATATTACCATGAATAAACTTAGATCTTCCATCTGAATGTTTTTTTCTGTTTCATTGAGCCAGAACATTGCTGAGTTAATACTTTGTCATTGAACATCACAGAAGCTCTGACAACAGGTGCCTGATGCTGCCAGTCCCTGTAGTATTATACAGCATGTGTATATGTGTGTGCTACAACACTACTTTAGAGGACCTGGAAAGGTTGCAAAGGATGGGAGGCCTGGAAGGAGCAGGGCCAATGGCTCTGTTAGCTCTTAAAGAACAGCATGCAGATAAACATAATAAACACACACACACTTTCTGCCTCTCTTTGTCTCTTCACATGACACAATATCAATATCATCTCCTGAATACTTCAAACCCTTTGTTGTCTTCTAGTTACCTTGTAACCCCCTACGGGATTGTGTATTGAGATTGTATGAGCTGTCATGGTATGGAATGTATAAATCTATTCCCACATATAGGTCAAGATTATTTTGCATTTACTTCAATTGACCAGGCTTCAACAGATGCTAGATTAGCCAAATAAGATGTGTATTTGGTTTCACTATTATATTGTTGTGAACTATTGGATTTCGAGTGTATTGTATGGAATGACCACACCTGTAGGTGCTTGTTGAACAGTATCAGCATCAGGGAGGTCATACACTGATGAGGTTTATGGGGTCAGACCAACAGTTGAAGTTGTTTCAGTTTAAGCTTAAGTCATTTAATGGGGTTCAGGTCTGGAATGTGTGCACAAGAGGCACATGTACAATGACAATGGTAAACATATTTTCATTTCATCATATTGTTTACAGTACATACATGCATGGAAACATACATGGTGGGCTGTGGCAACTAAAATGCACCTTTTTTTCCTCCCCACTGTAGGACACACTCAAAAAAAAACCCAATTTCATGGACTTCCTCTACAAGTGTCTTAAAGACACAGAATTCACCACAGACATCCTCAACTTCCTGCACAATGGCCCAGAGGAGCACAGATACATAAACATGTAAAACTTTAGTGTTCCACCTTTACCTCTGCTGTTCTTTAATGAATTACTATTGTTGACAAAGCAAGTGCAAAACTTGAAATCACAATTTCCTAAATAGAAATAAATAATAATATTTAATATCTTAATGCAGCAAAAGTAATCATTTAAACCAGAGTTACTTTGGCTATTTATGTTGCCACCAAGGTTTCTAGAAAAGATTAAATGAATGATCAATTAAAGTCAACTATAAACGTTCTAGAGAAAAATATATCTGTATTAAATCTATTCATTATCACTGATCTATAAATACTGTTGACATCAGAAAACTCATTGGTTGTGGTGTTTTTGTGAAGTGGTGGCACATTTTATTCAGAGAGCTCAGTTGAGCTCTCTGTCACCAAATAATAATTTAGCTGTTATGTCACTGGATTTATCCTTGCAGCTGGGAAACATTTTATGCTGTGGCTAAATAACTGGCTACAGCCTTTTCAGCCCAGGTTCGGTGACGCCCCATGTAGAGTATCTCTTTATACCAGCCTGGTCTGTTGCTCACTCTACAGAAAGAGGCTCTTTAGCTCTGAGCACCACAGTCTTGCTTCTGCAGAGCACTGATTGCTCTCAGCACATCACTGTGAGAAAGACCACTTAGCACGGCTATACAGAGCCCACCAGGGACAGATGGGTGAAAGAGAGAAGAACAAGCAAGCTGTCAACAGCATGCAGGCCCCTCTTTTGTACGGCTGTGATTAAGAAGGGAGAGGGTGGGAGAGGCACCCTTTGCCAGCACCGTGTTGTTCTTGTGGATGGGGGGCTTTATTGACGAACGAGAGGGGCAAATTACTCAGCTCCACTCTGTTACACTGTTACCCCCCCGACCACGATCGTCCCATGTCTGCAAGCCGAAGGCCTCTTCCTGCAAATTGATTAGAGTGGAATGAAGATGGTGAGAGAGGGCTATCATAGAGCAGCTCAGCCCCCTTTGTTTGGATCAGAGCGGTGAGCCTCTGTGCTTTACAAACAAACCCGGCCCGTTTAGCCTATTAGCTATAGCTGTCACCACAAAGCCTGGCTGAAACTTCAGCTGTTATTGTGAAGATTGACGCCTTGATGAACCACCAATGAAAAACTCCTGAATGTTTAAAATTTCCTTTATTTTGGTGACTTTGGTTCTGAGACTGCTAAACGTTTCTGAATATTATGCTTCTGAGGAACATGTGTAGAGCCCTGGAAGAACGTGTAAAGTCTGTGGGGGGTCCCATTGAGCTCTTCCATTGGATTGTGTATTCAGGGTCTCTGGTGGCATTGTACAGTACTGTGAATGACTCCATTAGATATGGTGCATGGAGTTTGAAGGCCTCTCAGCTCTGGTTTGGAGTTTGGAGGCCTCGGTTTGGTGGCATGTTCTCTCAGCTATTGTGCAGAAGATCTCCAGTGAAGAGCCAACACAGGCTCTGATTTTTCCATGTCAATGGAGAGCTTTGAGAATGAGAGGCCTGCTGTATGGAGACCTGCTTCAGCAATGTGAGAAACAAACTAATGTGTTTGCTACGGCTAGTATACTGTTGCACATACTAAGAGAATTGGGATTTGCACCAACTCTTAACACTATAGTGTTAAAGTTGTGGTTAAAAGCTTATGAAGAAAAATATATTTTTACTTTAAAATTATCTGAATCAATTCCAAAGTTCAGTTTAAGGAACGACAGATAACAAAACATATACATACGCCCAACAGGACTGATACAAGATTCAACATATATAACATATTTACACATATACAGTATATGACACTGTAAGTGTCAGAGTATACATATATATTCAACATATACAGTATATATATACTCTGACACTTTCACTTTCTCATTAACTCAGTAGTCTTATAAGTCATATGTTTGTTGGGAACATGGATGAGAACCAGATGACCCATCAAGCTCTAAACCTGCATGTTTGGTTTTCATGTACCCCTGAACCACAGGCCTGTCATTTAAGATGTTTATGATGAGGTGGGGCTTCTCTCCACAAAGCTTTATAAGATTTTAAGCCCAGAAAACTCAGCCACAGGACAGGCACTTGTTGGCATGGCACAGTGGGAACTTTGTTCCCCAGAGTGTTGTCATACACCAAAGCATTGCAGTTGCACAAATGCTTCAGATGTATATGTACTGTAAGCCTGCTAATTTTCTAAGTAGCTTAGTAAAATATTGTCCCTATTAAATAGAGTCAATGTTTTCTATTGAAATTTTGATTTCTAATTTAATTGTATTGCTTTAGAAAAAAATAATGCAAACACTAAATACATTAAACACATTACTTTCTATTGTATTGAGGGTTGAGGATCATTGAAGCAACATTATATTTAGGTTTACATCCTTTCACAGAACATGTTGTGATTCAGATTTGAAATAACAATTGATTGTGTAGGGAAAGAATGAAAGATCGAGTAATTGTTTGTGCGAGGTGTCATGACCCGACACACTATCGTTATTGTCATTTTGTCATAAGAGAAAAAGCAGCACAATCGCATGTGCTTTGCAAAGTGACACTATTTACTGTTGAGGTTCCTTTTGAAACACAAAACATGCCTGCAGGTGTTAGTCTGGTCAGATCTCATTGTAGCCGTCCCTATTTGAGACAAATAGTCAGAGATTGAATGACGCTGTGGGCCTGTGGGATCTTTGTGTATTCATTATGTGGGCATAATGCAGATTGCAGCCAGCACAAACAAACAGTGTGAATTAAATTACAAATTGTATTTTTTGTACTCTGATTATAATTTTTTTGAATGCATTAAATTCAATTTAGATTCATTTAATACAATCCTGATACTTTTACATATTAATGCAAAGTTGTACATAAGAAATATATAAATGTAAATATATAAATGTAGATTTTCAAAATGACAAAAACAGGATTATAAACAATTACTGCTACACTTTTCTGAGCCAAATGTCCAAAATACCAAAATTTCATTGTAATTTATTTTTCTCTACATGTCTCTTTCAGCTACCGGGTCCCTGGCCTGAGGGCAGCCACTGTGGAGGAACTGCCCTACATCTGGTGGTTTTGTGGTTTTGTCTACCTGCAGCACTTAATTGAACATTGTATCCTAAAGTTACAGACAGGTCACAACTGGCCTTTGGGTGTTTACCTGCGGCAGATGCCCAACCCTTTACGTCAATGACGTGAGTGATTGGAAAAACCACTTAAAATGGGCTAGTCTTATATCCTTCTTGTATAACTTTCTCTGTTTAAGGGATGGTTCACCCGAAACCTAAAATTTAGTCATTATTTACTCATTCTCTTGTTGATTAAATCCTCTATCCCCAATCCTCTGACATGAGACACAAAATGGGGTATAAATAATAGATAATAGAACCTATTTATATGCTCTCAGAACACTGTTTACTGTATTAGCAGAAGTTAATACACTGATGTATATGAAATTATTTTACAAAGCTTTTGTGCTTTTTTTTAAAGTTTAGACCACGGCTATTGTAAAAGAAAAACACAGATCTCATGTTCTTCTAACGCCACATTCTGCATGTGCGTTGAACGTTGGGACTATGTCCATAATGGAAGCCATACCTTCTGAGAATTGTTTTATTGTGACCTCTACTGAGTATATGCTACTATTACACATGGCAGCTTCAAGCTTCCATAGGGCTTAACCAGCCTACAGTAAAAAAAAGCGGTTCTCCTGTTGATAAAGGTGATCAACTTGAAGTAAATTGTGTGACCTAAATAAGTGTTACGATTCCCCTTCATAAACTAGCTTAAAATAGTTAAATGGTTTTCAGCTGGTCTTCTATCCTGGCAAATGCTCTAAAACCCAAAAAGTTGAAGACACCAGCTATATAATAAATGTAAATTACATTTATAATTTGTGTGTGACTAAGAATTGATTCTCTATTTAAGGAGTATGCAGAGAACGCTGTCAGCGGATTTGGGGTTGTGGGTGGGTCCAAGGAGATGATCTTGGAAGAGCCAACAAGAGTGGTCTCCTCCTCTAGAGGCTCCATCTGAGACCCGTTGCTCAAGTACCGTACAGATGCTACCATCTGCTGGCCAAAGGTACCATTACACGCTTACGTTTTAAACAAAATGTGTTTCATCTAACACAAACACTTACCACATAAAAAGCATAGCATTTAGAAAGCAAAAGCATTTACTTTGTAGCAATACAACTTAAACTCACCTTAACATTGACATATCAACACCGTGGCAACCACAGGTTAATGTAAAAAAAGAGTCAAATGTTGTGTACTTCAAGGGTTGTTTGACTGTATGTTTCAGAATGAGTGTGAATCATCTTCACATGATGTACCACTGTAGCACTAAATATGATAAAGACAATGGGTTGACTAAACTGCCTAAATAATAAGTAATATAACAGCTTCATTAGTTAAATGAATCATTCATAAAATGCATCAAATTTTGGAATCAATGAATTATCTGACTCATCTGACTCATCTCCATGTTCCCGAGACAAAGCTGATAGAAATAATTGGTCAGGAGATGACGTCTGTTGCTAAATTACAAGTTTTAAACATTGTGTTTGCACCAGTTTGTTCTGAGAACTGGAGGAAACATTAGGTGACATGAGCCTTTGAACTGACACCTCACTACAGGAGGTTGGACAACTTTGAATTCTGTATTATGTTAGTTACCATGATATTATTACTGTTGTAGTTAAAACTGCTTCGGTTTTTGGTATATTTTGAATAAGCTGCAGTCATTTGTGACTGTGCTGTGTGGAGAAGTCTGTAGTCAGTGTAAAAGGTACTAAATAAATAAGGTGCTATGCTTTATATAGAGCTAGTGTTATAAGATAGCTCTTCACAGTAGTGGCTTTGCACCCTGCTAGACCAGCATTAATGCTAGTCCACACTGGTCTTTGATAGCTAGTGCTGGCTTGTTGACCTTCATCAGGTGAACACTTCTCATAAACAGACTTATATACATTATATACATTATGAAACTGTCAGATTTCATGGAGATTCATTAGTGAGAAAAGAAGTGTCTTTATTTGGTTGTGTGGATGTTTGATGCGGTTGTTATGAGTAGTTTTCTGTTTCAAAGTATTAGTTAAAAACAGACATCATAATCTGTTTATCACTGCAGAATGTCTCAGGTATGGACTGAATGTTTCTTCATTAAACTTATCTTTCTCAGGTATGGTGGCCTGTCTGTTGGTGGACAATTGCCAGTTGTTGAAGTGGACCCTGATGAGATCCAGAACTTTCTGTCTCAGGTTGGATAAATGGTGAATATTTCTTTGGTTTGCTATCCCATTCAGGTAAATGATCATAAGACTACAGAAAATGAGACTCATTGCTCTGCTTATATAAAGCATACATTAATAATGATCTCTTATCCTTAGGGCCATTATTCCATGCCAGCCATGAAAAACATAAGACCTTTTTGTGGTACATTAAGTGAGAATGTTAGGGTATATACTGTATGATAACTGTATGTAAAAATATAGTAGTGTCGACATACATTTTGAGACTACTATATTTTTACATACGGTTTTTTATGTAAAAATATATATAGTGTATAAAATATATATAGTGATCACCTTTATCAACAGGAGAACCGCTTTTTTTTACTGTAGGCTGGTTAAGCCCTACATAGTATATATAGTGTGTGTATGTATA
>JBAJNP010000705.1:0-21649 GCA_036877545.1 Yasuhikotakia modesta | reverse complement strand
AATACAGATAATATTGTGCAGATAATACGTGTAGATAATATTGACTGCTCCATATAGCCAAACCATATGTTTTCTCAGTTGAGAGTTAAATGATCTACTAGGGAATATTATCCAACAGCAAAAGGAAGCTTAATGGCAAGCAGCCAAACGCCTCTGATCCAGACCCCTCACCACCTTACTGTGCATAAAGTGACGTCATGGAACTTGTGCTCATGCCATAAGCAATTCAGACACTGAAAACTAAAGAATTTAGTAAATCTGAGATAAACATACCTGTGCAATAGTGTGTAAAGGCAAAGTCCCATCTGAAAAGCGATGGATGAAAATAGTCTCCACAATCCTCTTAATGTAATGGAGAGTGTAACACCAGCAGGCTAGTCTGTATCAGCAGAGTCAAATTTAAACCAGTGCACTAGTGAACTGTGTGCCAAAGCTTTGCTGCAGTTTACAATATAAACATTCTTCAGTTGGTAACTGTGTTCAATATTGTGTTTATGAAATTGACTCACTTGACAACTTTAAAAGGACTCTGTGTGTAGTTGTACTCATGACTGTATATGTACGGAAGCCGATAAAAGAACAACAGATAAATGAAAAGTGGTCCGAGACACTCTGCCAGAAATACCTACAAATTGCCCCCAACAAAAAACTCTGTTATTTTCATGCAGTTATGTTACCACACACACAACTGGGACAGTAACATATGAACTGAGCTCGTTTCTAAATGAGTGTGTATTAGCTTTACCATAGTCCAGCCTATCTGTGGGCCAAGATCCTGAAAGAACATTGTTGCGGTTGTCCCAACTGGTAAATCTTCCAGCACGTCATCATCATTGAGGGCTTTTCCCTCTGAGAAGTTAAAGAGCAATAACAACATATGCAGATGCATGATGCAATACTGACAGCTTTTTAGTTGCTGCAGCTTTTCAACACTGTTGCTTTGTCTAGTGTGAAATGATGACTGATATTCTGGCAGGAAAGTTGCAATGCACACATATGGGCCACAGCTGTTGCAGATCTAAGATTGCAACAGCATCTGGCTACCGTTTAAGGCTTCAATATCTTATTTTTTTGTTGTTTTTTACCCTTTACTTTGAAGGTTCAGTCAATACTTTTACCATCTTTATCTGTGCTGTTTTCCATGCAAATATATCATAAAATAAATACATAAACAGGTTTACCAGGATGAAGTTTCAGTGCTTGTCTTGATGGGTAAAACTTGGGGTCTGCAAGTATTTTAACAATGAAAAATATGTATTGTATCTACCATGTGACTGGACATTTAAATAATAAAATCACTTACAACTCTTGTGCAACAGTGTCTTAATCTCTGCGATGGTGGCACTGGGCTCCACCTGAGACAAAGTTCAAAAACTGTTCTCAGCTTTAACTCCTAAAATTATTGTGACATGATGCATTTAATCCTAAAACTGCAAAAGGATTTTCAGCCCAGACTCAAAAATAACATTTAAAAGCATTACCTTTTATGGCCCAGTACAAACACAGCTAGTTGGCAAGCTAACGCACCTTATCCAGGTAGCAGAGCTGTGCTTTGCTCTTGGGATCCAGAATCTCCACCTCAAAAAAGACATAATTCTTATCCTTTGAGACACCAGCTTTCAGGCCGTGGTCACACCTGGTCTTTATGAATTGGGCTACGGTGAAGAGATCTCTTAACTCCAGACATTCCATGATGTCTGCTGTGGGCTATAGGTAAGCCCTGATTTTGGTGGCTGGTGCACTGATTCCGGGGGACAGTAAGGCGATCAGACCCTTACACCCACGTGGTTATAGATGGCATGTTCACGATGATCTCACAAGCATATCCAGTTCAAAATCTTAGCCAGAGATCTTGTTGACATAGTTACATAATCTATCTTAAGTTACCACATTTTTTGGCTTTCAATCAAGGTCATTGTAGATTTATGACATATGTATCTGTAAGCCACTATAAAGCACTCATGACACACCCGACTAATTTCTATAACAACAGGGCCTGGTGGACAGGTCTTTGTAAGCTGTCTGTACTGACTGACTGGGTGGTCAGTATACAGTTCAGGCACATGCAAACAGGCACATACTCTTGAAAGACATGTCGGGCATGTCTTGGATTTGGAGATGTATGCCGGTCTAAATTTGTCTCTGGCTGTGAGGGCCAATTAATCAGCCCTTCTGCACCCTGTTGTACAGACTTAACACTGTCAACTATAATTTCATTGATATCCAAGCTAACAGCTTTTGGTTGCCAAAACATTTAGGAAATGTTATGTTTTTGTTTTAAAAAAAAACTAAAAAGAATGTTTTTAGAACAATATTATTAATTATCAAAAGTGACCAAATGGGAACCAAATAAATTAGGGAAAATTTGTGTTTACTGAAATTCTTGCCTTGTGTTTTAAAGGCAAGCGTGACATCACGAAATAGAATATATATATATAAATAAATAATTGATTCAGAATGTACTTTATTGCCATTAATCTGGGAAAAAATTGACCCCTAAAGAAAGCTACACACATTACCATTTAGCATCACAGCGTACAAAAGTAATGACTTAAGATATTATCCATACTGAACTGTATAAGTCATGGTAGATGTTACCACAAACAGAAATCCTGTAAAAAAAAGATCCTAGCCCAAAATACCATTAGCATATTTACCCACATGCTTTACTATCCATTTTACTCGTAGAAATGTGGAAATTAGAAAACAATATCAGTGCTGTAATTTTTTACCTCAAAATAGGCAACTCTATTGACAGATCCATGTCTTCTCCAGTCCTCCAGGTGAAAACAATGCCATACAATCGTCTCCCAGCCTCTGAAAGAATCAGTGGTTTCATCCAGTCCATCCATATTAGCTAAACTGACCATATCTGTCCTCACATCTGATCTTGTCTTTGTGGAATGAGATGTTATGAGACCACTAAATATCTCCTACTGAAACCTAATGAGGATGTCAAATGCTTCACTGCTGGAGATAAACAGACGGTCGTCTCTAGTGATCAATATAGTGGATAATTAGCCAGGGAGTAAGACATACCTCAAAAGGTGCTGAGGATGGACATCTGGTAATTAAAAGGGACACTGCTGACCAATGTTTAAGGAAGCAGAGAGTAAATGCTGTAACAGGAAGTTGTGACTCACAATAAGGTCACTTCATGGGCAACATTGTGATTTTTGAACAATTATGCAGTTTATTAGACAGTTTTCCAGCTTTTCTAGAATAGGATGTTATGATGACCATTGTTCAGTAAGAGCTATCAGAACGAACAAATTAGTTCAGAATTTGAGTTAATATGCTATGCAGCCCTTAGCCGCTAGGAGGCAGCACACACACTCTCTTTTTAGTACATAACTGACTCTTCACTGTTTATTCTACTGCTTTAAACAGAGTAATTCTAGATACGTTGCTGATGATTGATATTAACATTACATGAACACCAAAGGAAAGACCAGATCAGAACAGTTAAGCTGCCTTCATACCCTAATGTGTTAGTAATACCTCAGAGCTTTTATAAAGTGGTATGAAAGTGCATGAAAAAAGGTGCATGAAGAAATTGCATGAAAGTGCAACTGAGTTAACCACTGATACTAACATTGTTAACAGTATACACAAATAATAGGTCTAAGAGGAAAGCAGATTGACATGTTATTGTGAGAATGATGTAAAGAGAGATTGTCAGCAGCACCCATCAGATATTTCTGCCTCCGGGGTCTTGGTTCAACTATTTTGCATTTAGAATGAACAGAAATAAAATGCAGATGCTTCTGAAACTTGATACAAGATTTAATCAGTGTTTCTTCTCCTGACCCTCATTTCCACGGCCAAAGGAGATCTCTAAAATTGTTTTGGCTGCTCAGGATTGATGTAGCCGAAAGGAGTACAGCAGTTAAACTAGTGAACCAGTATTTGGAATTTTGAAAAACAGAAAAAAAAACACTGCACTATTTTTAGTTTTTGATTTGCACTATTTTTTGTTTTTGATAGTTTTAATGTCCGTACTGAAAGAAATAAATGTGCTTTTTTTTGCAAAATTAGGTTTTTTTTACAGGGCCTTATAATATTGCATTGGATGAGCTCTAAAACATCCGTTGAAAATAGTTTTAAACCATATAATAAAGAGACAGAATAACAAAAGATAAAGCAGATTCATTGATCACATTCTAGACTCCTGATCATTAATATGCAGGTGAAAGCTAATAAATGCTCATTTTGAGCAATGCGACATGGTATTTTTCTCATTTTACCTCATTTATGCCTTCACAATGTATTCAGAACCATTCACACTGACACCTAAGAAGTGAAGCGGATTGAGACGCATGAACAGCTCACAGTCCTGCTGCTGGGTCACACAAAGTTAAGTCCATTTACTCTCATTTTCTCATTTAGCTTTCACTTCTCTTTATCTCTTTTTGCCATCATTCTCTTCTTCAAAGTGTGCATATTTGGCTGCCTGCTGAGAGGGGTAATTTTAGCATTGGCCTTATATGCTGTGCTTGGCCTTTCTCAGACAGCACCTGCCCTAGCTTTGATATGGGGTGACAGTCTGTCCAATTCTTCTGCCCAGGATCTGTCAGTCAAACAGGCACTTGTGGGCATCATAGTCAACACTAAGGCACCGGGAGCACCAGTCTAACCAGAACCGGGTCACAGATGACAAATTACAAAGAGAGCCTCATTCATTTTTCCCATAATGAGTTTGTTATTATAATGTCTGTCACAGAGACAGATAATATAATGTGATGTGTGAAATTAAGCAATTGGACAAATGGAGAGATAAGATAAATTTCACTTTATACGTCATATGTGTGTTCAATGGAGTAAGATCATTATGGTATGATGTTCTTTGCAAATATAATAAATTAGCAATTTGTTTACTTTTAATACAGAAAATAAGCACTGCATCAATAGATGGTTGTGATTAGTTTTTACCATCATTGATGAACAATTAGTTAAAAATGAATCTGAAGTTTAAAAAAAATAATAATAATGAAAGAATGTCTTTTTATATCCTGCAGTGCATTTTGAAACAAATTACCTTTTAAGAGTATTTTTACATTTAAATCACATTAAATCAGTCATAAACTGAAACTGCTGATCTTGTTATCCTGTTTCTAATCATCTTGTTGCATATCATGTAAATAAGTCAAAAAGGTTAAACATGCAGATTAAAACGCAGACTAATATGTTTCTCTGAATCACTGTGGACTGCATATTGACTAACTGTGAAACTGTCTTCAGCTGTGTCATCCTTGTTGTTTCTGGATCAGTAAGTGGGATGTAAAACACATAATGTTTAAATGTCCCTTCCAAATATGTCCAATAAAAGACAAACCGATGACTTTGTTTCTAACAAACTTTGCCATTAGCAATTATGAATATTGATGAACAATTGTCTGGCAAAGAACTGACACAGAATCAAATGTGTTGAAGAAACTCCAGTATAATTAGTTGTTTTGTTTGAATATGCCTATTTAAAATCTTTAGCACCATGGAACAGAGAGAGAACGTCTGAATGAGTATAAACAGAACACAGTCTTTGTTATTTTTGTCACTAAATGAATAGTCTTTTATCTACATGCTTGGAGGTAATCCATTAATGCAGAAAATTCTGAATGTGTTTATCTAGAAACATAAAAAGCAACAACAGAAAACGCTTGACTCAAAAGCCTCTGAAAGAAATTCTCTCACAAGAATTTCTTGAAGCAGAAAAATAATGAACAAAGCCATAGTTACATTCCTGTGAAACTGTTGTTGGACTGTATAACAGCTTCCTATTGATGCTAGTAAAAATTTATCTATAATACAAACAAAAATCTAATAAAATAAAAATCTACTATCTAATAAAAATCTACTTTAATATGTTATATTTATTTGAATGTAAAACATTTGAAAACAATGTCATGCCTATTTATAATTTATATATTTGACATACAGGTATGAACTTCAAACATGAACACTTCATGTAACAATTATTTACTGTAATTACTCGTGAATCGTTTAGCATGGACTTTGAAAGAATTAAAAAAAGAACTTATTTTCATTAACTTCTGCAGGCTAAAACTAAAAGATGCAGTATGATATATCAATACATACTATCCTTTTTATTTATTTTTCCTTTGTTTCAAGTGGTAAGATTGTTACATTCTTTGTTAAAACTATGATTACAGCTGTACATCATTGTCACGCACTGAAAGTTCAACACTCATAACATGACACCTACATAGAATATGAAAGATTCATTACTGTCCTTGTTATTAGTTTAGTTTTGAATTAAATCATGACTGTGTCACAAATGGGAAGGGAACAATGCTTTGCACTTTGCAAAACAACAATATCTCCAGGGACACTGTGATGAACTGTAACCTCTAAGCAGCTGTCTGAATATATTACTCAATGTAATTGTTGATTAAAATATATAAAATCCATTATTTCACAGCAGGACAACAGTACAGAACAGTGTAATTGCTGAACACTCTCCAGAAACTGCTACTATCACTTTGAGATAGTGGCACGTCCCTCAGGATTCATCATCGGTTTTAATAACGTGGAACAATGTGACGTTGAACAGAACCTGGTGGCCATTGTTCCAGCCATAAAGCGCACGGTCCCTGGCGTTGTAATCCAGCATGGACATGTGAAAGTACTGGTTATGGATGGGAATGTCCATATACTCATAAGTCGAGGTTTTGGTGGAATAAGAGTAGTATACTTTAGCCCCGGTCAGATGGGAGTTGGTGATGTACAGCGTTCCGCAGATCATGAAGGACTCACCTGCATTCCGTTTGGAATATTCAGTGTTCCAAGAATTTAAAACTTGAATGGTCAAAGGATCTAGTTGGCTTATCACTATGTTTCCTGCATTCTGATTGGTGGCATAGATGGCCCACAGGCCAAGCTCATCAGCCATCAGGTCAATGTCAGAGAATCCGCCCCAGGTGTACGGATAGACGTTGTGAAAGCCGGCAAATTCCAAGGCTCGTTGGGTCATGACCCGGCCGCTGTCAAAGCTGTACCTGACAATAATATTGCTCTGGTACTTGTTGTAATACAGGGAGCCGTTGTAAACCACATGGTTTGTGCCTGCCCAGTGGAACGGAAGATTGTAGGTTCTTGACTCAACTCCAGCTACAAAGTCACTTATCGATTTGTACTCACGGACAATCTTGTTGTTTGTATAGCTGTCCATATACCAGACCTGCATCAGATCATTAAAATGTACATTTAATTTAATTTGTATTTCATTTTTAGAATTAATTTGTATTATAAACACATTACCTGTAAATGTACTTTAGTAGCAAATGTTATATTAAATGCATCATCTTACAGTCCAACAGAAGGAAAATTGAAACACAGCAGCTTTACTGTAATATGTAATGGTATATGATTCAGTCAGTGCTGAAGTCTGTATTTTTATTTGTGAAAAGAGTTCCACCAATCAAGTCACTGTTACCATGGAAATAGAAATTGCAGCATAAACGTTCAGCAGTTTTTTTAACTTACAATCAATATATTTTTGAATTGCACCATCGATTTTGATTTTACAATTCACAGTTCGTTCATAAGAATTGTACCTTGTCATTTTTTTCTTATTTTTCACTTTTGTAGGTTTCAAATGTTTGATTAGTCATAGAACTGGCTGGCTTGGATTTTTTTTTTTAAATGCTTATGGAAAAAATGACTTGGAAAAAAACTTCTAGAAGGTTTTGCACACTGCAGTGTATGTGAGAGATACCTCATGCATACCCATAACTTACCTTGTTGTTCATAGGTGAAGCCTGAGGGTCTGTCATCCACGCGCCAAATCTTGTTCCTGATGTCTTTACGGTGATGGGTCCTGTGATTTTCATCAGCTTACCGCAGGCTGACACAACGCAGAATAATAAATCATGTCAATAAAGCCAAAAGCAAATTCTCCAATAATTTGCATTTACATATTTATAACAAAACATTATCAACCTTAGGGCATTTATCATTTCAGTCTAAATACACTTACTTCAGAGGAATTATGTGTTCAAAAATACTGGAACTCACTGAGTTTGTTCATACAGTTTCTCAGTCTTCCCTCCAAGCCAAAAACCCTCTGCTGGAGTTCTTCATAGTCATATGCTCCTATCTCCTCCTGGATAGCAGTCAGAACTACAGACAGATTCCTGATCTCCTCTTTGAACTGGGAAATGAGTGTGGCATCAGTCTTGTACTGGTCCAGTACTGGAATCAGAGGTTTAAGTTCATTCATCCTTCCCTTCAGCTCCTGGAAAAAGAGAGAAACGTTTATGTAAGTCACATGAGGGGAAATGTACTCATGCGCACTGGATCAGATGCAAGAATACTGGACATTTTTTTGAATACTGGACTGTAATGGAACATGACCTTGACAGGTTTGCAGGATTTACAGGAATGCTGAACTACACGTGACTATTTTAAATAGCGACGAAGGATAGAGATGAAAAGCTTTCAAGCCAGATGTGACTCTTGATCTTTGCAGAGTAATGGGCAAGAATGTAGCTTTTCATGTCATTCTGTTCACATTAGAGAAGAACATTGATTTTCTCAGAGGCATGTATTTAATGGTAGCTCACCTGAAAGTTTTTAGTCAATAACGTTCGTCGGTTTGACTCGATTTGTCTGAACTTTGATCGAAGTCCTTTCATCTGGCTCTCCATTTTCATGACATACTGGAAGTCCCTTTGGGTCCTCAGGTTCAGAACTTCTATTGATTGCGACATGTTCTGAATCTTAAGAGAGGAAAATGGGCCAAAATGAAGTTAGATTCAATTAATCATTACTTAAACTGCAAAGAGGAGATGCGATATATTTAAATAATGTTTTCAACTGGTGTAAATCAGCCTTGGCACAGAGGATGTCTCAGAGGATTTCTACATTTCCATAATTCCAATGAAGAGAACTGAGGTGAAGACAGACACATCTCTTAGACGTTCCACAACTGACACATCTGCAAGACTTCTGTCTTCATGTGAATCAGATATCCCAATTACTTCTCACCACAATTCTCTGCCATCCACCAAAATAACAGGACACAGAGCTGTCTCACTGGCCAACACTGATCACTGAATGTTACAGACGTAATGCATATGAACAAGAGGAATCCAAAGACACCCTTCAAGGCTTTGTGCATTATCATCATCTTTATGCATCTCCACAGTCAGCTGCGGAAAAGCCTGTGGCATTCTTAACAGATGACAATAGTGAGCAGTCTAGCATAATGCTTTAAACAGACTATCACCGCAGTGAGAGCTTTTGTTATCCGAACCAGATCTCACTATAAAGCGGCTTTAGTGTGTATATAGTCACAATGAATTCACACCATAGTGTGTGAATTCATTGTCAGTGTGTGTGGTCCTGGTATTTCCTACGTTATGTGGACCAAATGTCCCCTCATGTAATACCAAAAAGTTTTGACCTTGTGAGAATCAAAATTATAAGTTAAATACAAGGATCTTTGTTTTAAAGAATTAAAATAGCTGAAAGATTTCTGATACAAAGCAAAACCTGAAAAATCAGATTTTTCCTCATTTTGTTTTTGATTGTAAAAATGCAGACAGGTTTGTCTTTGGAATAGGGTTGGGTTATACAGTTTATAACTAGTTTTGTTTTAAAACAACAGAAGTCTATTTAATGTCCCCATGTAGGTAATTAACGTGTGTGTGGGGGGGGGGTGGGACATGGTACACACACCTTCTCCAGTAGTTGGCGAAGCTGTCTGCTCTTGGCATCTCTGGAGCACAAGTTCTGTTCTGGTGCCACCACTGTACAGATGCAGCGCCCATCAGCATCCTGTGCTGAACTATATACCTGCCAGCCTTCCTTTGGCCTGATGGTCTGTACACACACACACACACACACACACACACACAGAGCACAGCTATCTCAGCTGTTTTTGTTTAAAGCAAAACACATATTAAAAGTATAATTGACATTTTAAAACAAATTTTTGTGTTTACACATAATGTGACACAATCATACTTGCTGAAACTATAACACAGCCTGCAATAAAAATAGCATTACTTGGAAAAAAAATGTTTTTTATAGCCTCTATTTATTTTCTAATTTGTTACCAGGTGCATTTTTCCACTCAGAGAGCAGGGAACATAAATATGCAAAGCACTTGGTAAACTTTTCCCCAACAGAAATAATATTGTTGTTGAAATTAATGCTCTGCCTCATATCATATATCTTTATCATTGCACAAGCATGGCCCTCATCCATTATATTCCCAGTAAAACATTCAAGATAAAATTATATTCAAAATCACAGACGGTCCCTGACCTTATAAGCTACTTATCTTGTAAGACCGCTGCATTTAAGTAAGCACTGGGGAAATATAACTAATGCAGCTATGGCACATTCTGCCTAATCTTCAGTTGATCATTTGATTCCCAGTGATTCGTTCATTGGCTCATCAGTAATGAAACCAAATTGAACACGTTCTACACGCCACTTAAACACAACAACCCAAAATAGTGACAAATAAATGACGCATAACACCTCCATACAAACATCTTTATGAGAAAACCTCTGCATGCATTTATCCCCCCAATGTCCCTGGATTGTCTGCAACAATGAAAGAACTTTGTAAACACCCACACTCATTTTTCTCTCTCTCTCTGGGCTATAAAGACAGACCGGGGACTTGCCTTTTACAGGCAGGCTGGAAAAAAGACTTTTCACAGAGACTCTGACACACTTCCTGATGCCACTGCAACCAACAACTAACTGCAATTTCAGCAAATTGTAACATATCCAAGTCGGATGGGTTCTTCCTGCTATTTGCCGCCATTATGAGATATGAGCAGAGGAATTCTGCTCCTCAAAGAAAACCTGCAGCTGGGTTTATAGTGGCTGGATGAGAGGTTCCATCTTTATGGCACTCTTGCAGATCCCATATGGATCTAGTTTCCAGTCCCAGATTACATGCTGTTCATCGTGTTATCAGGCTAATACATTCATTGTAGCTCTGACCTTGGCCCAATAAGGAAATTATACATAATTTAATACTAACAACAATGCTGATATTCTCAGAACAATGTATCTTAACAGGTAAACCTTTAACAGGTTAACCTGTCATTAAAATAACAGAACAAAACACAAACACGCATGTGTAGATGTGTGTGGTATATGACAACAGATAGAAAATAGTGCATGAATGTTGTAATGTACAGCAGCCTATTTAGTAACACTATTCATTACATTGTAACACAACACATAGAGAATTGTGACAATTACAAAATGCTGCTATTTAAAAGAAAGTTGCAAAAGCAGAAAATGCGACTTCTCTGTTACTTTCTAGTAAGCATATATAATAGTAAGTATTTGATCTACAAAATCTATTAACAGTTCTTTAGATATAGTTTCATTTGTATTACATTTTTGTTTCTTATCTCATTTTGTCCGCTATGTTGTTACTAAAATACATAAAGCACAGAATGTTATCGATAAAACGTACAATCGTTTAAGATCAGTCATAAGAGCACACAGACAGACTGGTCTATCGCATTGCAAATACATCTAGTATTGAATATTCATACGACATTCATATCACAGGAGTTGGACTCAAATATGTCAAGTTAAATACCCTAAGGTGTGCAACACTCACCGCGGAAGGGCAGGAGCTGAACAGCAGGAGCAAACACAGCGGTTTCAGCACCACGAACAGCGCCCGCATTCTGCCTCGAGTCTCTCCCGTCTCTATCACTATCTTCCCGAGGTTTCAGATTGAACTTCTCGTCAGTATCTCGTGATTTCGGACCCTCGACAGAGGCGCTGTAAATGCGTGCGCTGTCATAGCCGCTTCGGGCGCAGCGACTCTGGACAGAAAAGTTTCAGCTGGAGCTGAGAGAGATCTGTGGCGTCTCACTCACCCAGCGGATATTACATCATTTAGAGAAATTCTGCAAAGTGTCAGTCTTTCATTAGCCAATGCTGAAAAAAAACGACTTGGGCATAAAATACACCTTAACATATTTAAAACACAAAACAGTAAAGATAAAGCCTGATGTAAAAGGACTATACATTTTGTATTTATTACACACAAATAAGTGTTGTAATAATAAATACAAATGCTAACACATTTTTTAAAACTGGAAAAAGTTAACCATTATAAGGAAAATGATTAGAAAACATTTCTGATGATTGGAAAGATTTTTAAATGTAACATAACTAAAAAGAAATAGTTACAAGTTACAGCACCTAAAATAAAAAAAACTAAATTCACTTAATATGACTTATTGACTCTCTTTTTTTCTCTATGCAAGTGAACAAGCTTCTGCATATTATCTGCAGATATTTAGTCTATACACTAAAATCCAGTTCCTCAGAACTTCATTGCACCTCTGTAGCTCACGCTCTCAATTAGTTGCTTGGCAACATGCATAGTTAGTCTGTCCTTTTTTAGAGGTATGCTCCTCTCTTTATCTTTCTCTAGTGAAAAGACTTTTTTCATATCATTTTACAGTAGGCACCCATTTACAGAATCCTCATTCAGAGATTTTGCTGAACAATTAAAAACAAGTTGAGTTTGAACTTAATGAATTTAATAGCCGCTCGTATTGAGCATAAGTATCTGAAGCGCGCAGTTACGAGCATATTTTCTCATCAAGGTCTTTTTTAAGTGCCACTCTTATCGTAAATAGTCAAGGATTTTGGAAGAGCTATTTTAAGCTTTCTTAAAGACATCAGGTCTCCTTTTCTTGTTACGAGAGCTGCAAGAGTCACCTTGGTCTTGCCAGGAGGTGCCCACCCTCTGTGCACACGTCAGTCTAATGTGTCAAACCTCAAACCGCCTATAACAGAGGTTATACCACAACCCAAGCTGTGTCAACGAATAGAGAGAAAGAAAGACACATTCATGGCCCAACGAGCACAATTATGTTTCTCATTAATGTATGTAGTATGTATAAATAAGTCTTTAGGGCGAATGGGACGAACTATGACCTGTATGTAGTTACAATGAGTTCATTTAACAAATATGGTGATTTTTCACTGACTACAGTACAAAATGCATGTTTTTCCTCTAGCTTCTTTTGTTAACCCTAAGAACACAAATAAAAGGCTGCTTTTCCTTTAAGTGAATTTCAAGTGATTCAGTTAAGTTGTTTTTGTTGTGTTACTTCGGGGCATGTCTCATTTTAAGAAGAAAGAGGCTTTCATCTCAACCTCAGTCTGACTTCTGATGAGTTTTCACAGCGTGTGAAAAAAGCGTCTCCCCCTCCGACACCTGTTTGAATCCATAAGCCGCGCCGAGGTTCACCGGTGCCAGCGCAGGACGTTTGCTTTCCTCAACAGGTCTCCACTAATGGCCTGCCGCCTTTCATTACGGTTCATGTTTTTACGTCCCTAACACAGAAAGAACATATTAAATCAAAGTAGAAAACGCCAACAAAAGACACAGAGAAACAGGAAGAGGCGGCCGTGCGCTAAGACACTGACTCACCAGGTTGAAATGTACAATGCGCCCGTTGCGCTATCGCATTAACTCCAGCTTCACGGTAGATCTATGAATGAAATGTACACAACAAACTCTCTCTCTCTCTCTCTCTCTCTCTCACACACACACACACACACACACACACACACACAACATTTACGAACAGACGTTATTCATGAGCCGAACCATCTCACCGATCACTGCTCAGACAGGAACTGTCTCAATAAAGGCAAATAAGCTTCGGTGATTTATTTTAGACACTTAGTCACATCAAACACAGAGGCAGCGGAAAGGCAAAGATAATGGACTTTCTGCTGGTGAAACATTTAGCTATAAATCAGTTTCTGTGGAAAATTTTACGACCACTGCTGCTCCTAGTAAAGATTTTACGATTTTTGTATTCAAACACTACAGATTTTTTTAAAGGAATTAAGATATGAGGGAGGAGGAGCTCAAACAAGAATCTGGCCCCGACAGAAGTTTGTGTTCTGTGAAATGAGTTACTGTAAAACATATCAGCTGTGACTAAACGCAAAGCGTAATGATGATTAAACAAGTTCCAGATCTGGATGAGGAGTGACTCATTGAGGACAGATAAACACTCGTCATGTGCGGTTGCTCATCATTTATTTTATTCTCCTCCTCCAAATCTGTTTTTCTCTTTTTTTCTCACACTTAATCCATCATCTCTGGTTTGCTTTGAACTTCAGTGAATACAGTCAATAAACTTATAATTATTGCTATATAATTATGGTTATGAAATATTCTTATATACTTACATCAAAACAAACCTGTTTAGCTTTTAAGTAACATCACCATTTACACTATTGCACCAAACAATATAGCACTTTTTATAACATGGTTGCTGTATATGAAAATGATTCCTACGGGTGTTGCACTGTGAAATGTTAAGTGGGTGTTTCAGGTCACAGCTGTTACTATATATTAGAATATAGCAAGGTGAGGTAAACCACAATTTTGTGTATTTTATTTTTAAATGTATTTTTAGGCTGTCAAAAAGCAGTTAGAAAACAAGCATACATTTGTGATGTGAGTAGTACTCAGTCTGCCAAGAACATACTGTTTGCCTCTTATAGATGTCTCAGAGGTTGAAGAAAGACTTCTTAAATCTTGAATCTGAGGACACTGAAATGAAATTACCTTTTAAAGTGATCAAATACCTTTGAAGTTTCAGAAGGAATGAATAATGCAATATAGGTATTTCAAGACAATCCTTCACAAGTAGCTGTCAGGCCCTTTGATGATCATTCTGTATACGTTTCAGTATTGTGATTACTATCACTGCAGATAATGACAGGGACTGTGAGCTCATCACACTGGAGGTGCCAGAGGTGTTACGTTCTGTGACAGGTAAGCTACTGATAAATGCAAAGAGGTTTCAAAGAGTTTTTTTTGGGTAAATTATCTAAAACAAGCTAACAGAAAATATAATTCATTTGAATTAAAAAAGTTATAATTTTAAAAGTTGCTAACTTGTCAAGAATGTGTCAATTAACTTCCAATTGAGGCATGCAGAACTTTTATTTTGATATTTAATTGCATTGCTGAAATAGGGGACAAGATTCTCAGCATACTTTGGCTTGCCCTAGCAGTGTTTCACTGTAAACATGCAAGTGTTGGGGCAAGTTTACAGCATTTGAATTCATTCTTGCTGCATTACACACACAGAATTCTTGTTGGCCAGTCCATTTCTTTGTATAGGTTTCCAGTGCTGTTTCCAAATAAGTGTTTTTTTCCCCTTTTTGACACAAGCACGACCTCAAACAATGCAAATTCAATTACACCACAAAACATCAATCAGACAGCAGAAAGACAAAAGAGGAAAACAAAAGTTGATCCAATGCCAGGTCCTTGAATGTATCCCTGCAATCAAATTATTTTGACTGAAGGTATGGCCAGGTTTCTATTCAGACTGGCTGTGTGCACTGTACTGACTGTCTCCTGATTAATGAACACCATCATTCTTATCAAAGCCCCTAACCACTCCTGAAACTAAGCATCTCATCTGCACACTGTTTATGTTACAGTAAGGCTCAATGCATTTGTTTGCTGTCATCATTAGAAATGCAAAAAAAGTCACATATTATTAAATGTCATAAAATTATAATGGATAGGGCACAGGGAAAATAATACAGCTAAAACCTTTTTAACGCATTGCTACAAAAACAGACTGGCATACTTCATTTTGCTCACAACTCTTGAAATGCCATTATAATGAAAACAACAAAGCCCCTTAATTCAATTGCTTCTATGGCCCTTTAAGAGTCTGTCCTGTTCTTTATGCTTATAGCTTTGTGTGAATTCAACTTTCAAACTATTAAAGGTTAAAATAAAACTGACATTTTTGTTAAAACAAACAAAAACGGTGATTCACTAAACTCCCTACAGGAGACTGGTGACAGTGCTTCCAGTAGTCCAGGGTCATTGGTTATTTGTCTCTTAGCTTTGACAAATTTCATGATCATCAACATTGAAGTGCACATGGAGGTACACTTAGCCTTGAGCGATAGATCAGGCGAATTAGCGCAGTCAGTTTCTGCCCAAGTGACTGAACAATCACTTTCATGCGCTGTTCCACTACCTAAAGCGCCATGGTAACGTCAGACATTAAAGCACGATCTCAGATGTACATTTGAGCGTTGTTGAAACCTTCTAAATAATGACATTGCTCAGACAATGTCATTATTTAGTGGATATAATGACTTTACTGCTAAAAGATTTTACTATATCAACAATACAATGACCTGCTTTACATCTAACTCCATTAGGGCTGAAATGATGTGTCATTTTGATCAATCTTCGTGGTTGGTGCGAAACTGAAACAGAGCAGAATATCTACTTGAAATGTACTGATAATTTATTCCAAGTTTTACATAAATTATAAGTATGTTACACATATGTGTATGTTGTGAGTCTACTGTCATATATTTGAAGGGGTTTCAAAGACACAAACAGAACACAATAGAGGTAACAGAAAGCAAGCAATCAAAAGAACAGCTTCATTATCACAGAACTGCACAGACCTGAACACATTTTTACCACAGAAAGAATTTTTAAATATAAAAGAATGCAATAAGCGTTTGGACATACAGCACAGAAAAAGCATGAATCACATAGAAATGATTCACATTTGGAGTAAACAATTATCACTTTGAATACAATACTGTCCAGAATCTGTATCTAATATATTGAAGAACAGTTGATGAAGCACCTTAAAATGATTTCCATTTGTTAAGGGGTATATTATAGCAATCACAAATAACCAAACAAACGTTTAACAAATAGCCTTTTTTATTTAAAAATTCCCTGCCTCAAATATATAAACTCGATTATCCAACCAAGGCTCTGTATGTACAGGGTTGAACATCTTTGAACGTGAAACTTCTTTTAAGAGAATGAGGTATACTGAAGAAATTCAATTGGACATTGAGTTATTCTTCAACAAGTTTCTTTTGCATTGTACAGTCATAGATTACCACATCATCACTGGTACCACTTGCGAACATCAAAAGCTAGTGGTAATCTTCAGACCTCAAAGAAACACTAAGACAAGTTTCTTTCAATTCAATCCTTCATTCTACATTGGATGTGGCCAAATGCCCATACATTCCTGATAGAATGGAGACTTATAGTGCTTAAACTGGTCAATATTTACAAAAGGGATGCTTTATAATTACAAATATGGATTGTTTGAAATGCATTTTTTATTTTATAGTTGACAGGGACACTTTATAGATTGACATCTTGTAAAGAAGGCTGTTTTGCTGTTGGTTTTCAAACATGACAAAAACAAAAATGGATACCTAGAGAAGTCTCTTTATAGATACCAATATGTCTTAAAATCAATTTGATACATGCAAGATTTTAAAGGCAATTGAAAAAGAACAGTATTGTACAAAATAATAATTACAGTTTTACCAGAAATGCACTTTCAATAGCACCTTTAAGTGTTTGGGTGTTTGGAACAAGAGCACACCGCTGTGGTTGTCTTTCTCTGAGCAGCACCAGGAGGAAGATCCATAAGGAATAATAAAGATTGGAAACAAATTCTGGATTAAGGATTTTGTAGGAGATTAAGAGCAAGTGGTGCTGGGATCAAAAATTGCAACTGGATTAAAATAGGTTTAAGACTAATAAAAATGGTCTTGGAAATGAGGGACAAATCCTAAAGGGTCTAAGTTGGATGGTGTGGTGAGAAGATAAAGGATTGGGACCTTCTTCTTCTCCTGAAGGTGCGCCACTGTCCACCAGGTAGTTCATGTCCTCTCATAATTTTTTTCCAATGGCGGGTTTCAATCATGCGACTGCAAGCCCCACTGGGGCGAAGAACATTTCATTTCAGATTACACATGAGGGTGGTGGTGTGTGTGCTTGTGGCGTAAGGAAGGGATGGGCGGCTGATGCCAGGGATGGGGGGGCTCTTGGCTGGCCACACTCGGACCTTTGCCATGAAGATAGAAGGGGGGCGTCCTTTAGCCGAGGAAACAGACAGGGCCTACCTCGAAACCAAATCTTTGGTTAGATTCCCCAAAGTCATTCAACATGACGTCGATGATGGGCACCTGGTCTATACGAGGAGTGTTAATCTCCATAACAGACTTTGAATATCCCTGCTTCATCTGTAACAGAGGTAAAGGCATATTAGATCATAATACAACTGTTAGTACAAGTGTTTCAGCTGTTTTGCATTAGGTCTGTACATTTTAAATTGCATTTTTTTTAAATTGCAAGTTATATTGGTAAGAAATCTGACAAAAAGCAAAGAAATTAATCATATATAGACTAAATATGCAAGTACTTGAACACTTCAAATCATACATTTGATCTGAACATTTGATACACTTAATCATACATTTAAATATGTATGATTAAATGTAAGACAGCCACATATAAATTATAAAGCATAAACAGCAAAGCAACTGAAGTGACTTAAGAAGCCTCACCGAGCAGCCATCTGAAATAGCTTTGATGAAGGGGTTGTTGTCATAGGACATTTCCTCATCATTAGAGCCCAGGAAACGCAACGCCTTGTCATAGTTGTCGGCCTTGGCATCATACCAAGCCACAGACTGATGGCATATGTAAGTGAAGTTCTGCCGAGCAGAAGAGCTGAGCAACTTGAGGAACGTCATCTGGACTGAGTTGATGGAGCTCTCTTCAACATCCACGTAAGACAGCTGGGACACAGATAAACCATGATTAAACATCTTCTCAAACATTCAATATTGGACAAACTATGGTTGCTCTTTGAACAGTAGAGTTCCCTAATAAAGTTTCAGCCTTGTTTCAAAGTATAAAAACATTAAAATGAAAATAAGGATAGGGCACTTACGATTTTCCCACGCTTAAATTCACTGAACCAAGATCCTGGTGACTCCTTTGGCCAGTTTGATATTCTAACCTAAAATAAGAAAATTTTGATCAAATATTTCCATATGATAAAAGTTCTTCATTTTGATTTCATATTTCGCTAATCTTGAGAAATTTAGTAGAAGCAGTGTTTCTCTCACCCCTGAAGATTTCTTATCAGGGTAGATGCAAGTTTCTCCTCCTGCTGTGAAATTACAGTACACTTTGAAGGCATCTCCTGTGCATCCCATATTGGGATCGATCCAGTATTGTCCTACAGACAAAAACAGTTAAGAAAACAGTTTTTAAAAAAGTTACGAAAAAAATCTCTATGCTTTTGAATAGATATTAAGAATTATATTAAGAAAGATATTCTCTATATTCTTCTCTTCTTTCTTCTCCAAGATTATCATCCAGTTAACTTCAGTTAAACCCATTTATTTTATAAGATCAAATAAGGTGATAATTATGCCTTTCTTATGATGATATAAACTCAAAACATTGGCCCACCATCTTGGAAATCAGGCTGGCTGAGCTGCAGGTCTTTGCAGGTTCTGGCTGGGTTGTCCTGGGTTCCCAGAGGAAACTTCATACGTTCAATGTCCTGCTTAAGGTTGTTGAGGGAGCCAAACACATCCTCCATTCCCTCCATGCCATAATCGGCCATTCCCACCGCATCATCACCTTGCATGTCAGGTGACCTTCTGACTTTTTTATTTGCCTGGATGGGGAGGGACTGGATGATGTCACCAGCTGGACCCTAAGTGAGCAACCAAATAAACCATTGGGTCACGTTCAAACATAAGCACACTGTTAAGTTAAAGTTGCAGAAAATGTTTCTGAGAAGCTCTGCTGATATTGGATCAACATTCAACATTGTTCCACTTCACCCTGACTGGTTATGAAGGTGTTATTGTGAACGGTCAGATCCCCTTTGTCTTCTCTTTTTACATAGCCAAGACTATGTGGAAAAAATGCTTAAACACACACACTGAACATTCATCTAGCAAATTTTCACAGAATTGTTTCTTCGGGTGTTGATTGTAATTTTTTAAAAGCCTTTCTCAGAAATAGCTTCGCCTTTAACATGAATTTCAACAAGAGCTCTCAATGCAATTTGATTTATTTCCACAAAATTCATTTCTCTTACAGGAGGGCCTGGCGGTCCGACCAATCCAGGTTCTCCCTTCTGGCCAGCTGAACCCTGTGAAAACAGAGAATGTGGTAATTATTGAGAAATATTAACAACCTCATTAACCATGTGATATGGAGCAATTTTTCACTAACAGACGATCCTTTGGATCCCTTCTGTCCTTGTGTGCCCTGAAGGTAGAATAAAACAAGGAAACAATTAGGCAAATGTTATGTGTTATATGTACAAAATTAAAAGTGAGGAAGTGGCTTACAGGAATACCAGGAGGACCTGGGGGACCAAGCGGACCAGAAGAACCGATAAGACCCTGCATTCAATAAATCAATGAATGATGCATTACCATACTGATGACAAGTCTATCATCAACATAAATCTAATGTAGTAAGTGCGGAAGTATCAGAGCTCTTTTGAGATCAATTATGGTCAATTAGGACATTTTACTTTTACATCAACAATCAATAATTCTCTACTGAGAAAAGTCTATTAACTGTCTATTATATATGATTCTTGAACAATATCTTCTTTGATTTATCTGAGTTGAATGATTAAGAAATATTTTTCTTAAGATATATAATACAATTACAGCATAATGTCAGGGCACTTGCACTTCTATTTAAGAAATGTATAATCAACATGTAATCACTATGAGGATACTTAAAAGACTAATTGTCTTTAGTGTTTAGCATTAATCAAAGTAAATGTTAAGCACCGAAACACAACAGCATGGATAAAGCATTAAAACAGCATTTAAAGAGCACTCATACTCACAGCATCACCCTTGCCTCCGGCCGTTCCCTGTGGTCCCTGCAGCCCTCGGTCACCCTTCTCTCCGGATTCACCAGGAGGGCCAATAAGACCAATCAGACCCGGATGACCCTGGAAAAAAACAGCGATTTCCAATCAGTCAACAAAGAATCTTTAAGGAATATTTCAAATAATACAGCTGACAGAAATGCACTCACAATGAAAATCTGAGGCAACTGTGTGCTACCCTGTAAACTTCTAACTACATTTTTGTTTTATACAAATCAAAGGTGACACATAAAAAATAAAAGCATAACCCAAGTTGTGGCTTTATAGCCAAATAACTGTATTTTCTCATGTCAAATAAAGAAATGCAGCACAAAGCTACAATAAAATTATTTTTAAGGCCTAAAGAAACTGTGATGTGTTGAAGTGCAATATTGTTTTCTCAACACCTGATATTTACAGACATAGCTAGTTGCCTCTTCACAATATTAAAACTTTATAAACTCTGGCACCTTACCAGGTGTCACATCATAAAACAGATTTACAGAGGTATACTGCATTGATTCCTGTATTGCAGAAAAAGTACCAGTTTAATCATTGTCTGACACTGTATTGAATCCAGCACTAAGAGCTTGTTTATAGCTTCTCATTATATAAAATAGACATGACAGTAAAGTCAGCTGCTCTCTAAAACTTTTATCTAGGCTCAGCATAATTGCAAATTACTGTATATGCTTATATATACAGTAGAACTACATGTTTATTACAGACTTATAGAAAGTCTTGTATGAAAAAATTCTTACATTTTTTATGTGCGAAGATGTTATTTGCCAGAACAAATTAGATCAGATTACAGCTCTACTGTATATGATTGATAACACTGAACAGAGGACACTCTAATTGTACATGTTTAAGTCTTTAAGACTGTA